>NW_026844366.1:340057918-340271623 GCF_025583915.1 Anolis sagrei ordinatus
ATAAGTTTGCTCTGGGAGACTTGTTTAGGTAAAGCCTTTAACATCTACAAATGTATAAACTTGTTAAGAATGTTGTGTGTAAAATTGCCTCCACATTAGATTTATAAGGTGTATATGCGACATCAATAAATGTCATGTTTAGACATGGGTCTTATTTCACCATGTATATGTAAATATTTCAAAAAAATTTTTTCCTCCAAGTATGGAAGATTTCTGATTCCAAGCAGTTCAGAAAAGGGATACACAATCTGCACACACTTCTACAACCACCAAAATATGGCAAAATAAATAAGACCAATGTGTGCCACCAATATGATACCAGCCAAGGTATTCAATGACTGACAAAAAGACTTGGTGCACAACCAGACTTGAATCACTTCCCTTGCAAATCTTGATTTTTGAAGCTTCCTCGGAAGAACCAACCAGCTGTGATGGAAGAGATCATTTCTAGAAACTCCCGGGCAAATAATTTGAAACAAATCAATAGCCAACTGCCCCTTGCCTCATTGCCAGAAGAAGGCTATATTCCCAATCAATGAAGAGGTTTCTTTGGTGGAGCAAATGTATTTCTTGTAGGTTAATCAAACAGCACCGCTTGACACTGACACATGTTTCTGTGTATCGAATACAATTTCCCCCAGCGAGACTCTGTCATAAATAAATAAATACACGAAGTGGAGAGTGCAATCATATTGGAGGGACAGGCATATTACACATTTGAAGATAATGGAGTGTGATCAAAGAAGGCATTTCAATCAAGGCGGCCTGCAGAATGTGAATTAGATCTTCAGAATGCAGTAGGCAGTGTAGAAACCATCCATTAGGGACAGGATGACAGGGTCAGGGGTCCAGAATTGGTCCTTTCTTTCAATTTTTAGGAGTGGCAAACATTTCTACTTTAATAGAATGCCTCCTTTTGCATATTTGCGGGGGGGGGGGGGGGGGGGGTCAGTGTTTCTGCAGGCATCCTGTTAGAAGGAGATGTGTCTTTATTTAATTATTCATTTGATTCATCTCTCACTTTTTTTTTTGCTGTGAATTGCACTCAAGGCGCTTTGTGATTAACTGGAACAAAATAGAGTCAAAACATTAAACAAAGAGAAGGATTAAAAATTAAAGCCCTGCCCAAGATGATACATTATGTTTGCCTAATATAAATTTACCCTCATGCAGTTGTATGGTGTTTGCGTTATAACACTCTTCTTTGAATGCCAACTTTATGGTTGTTTTCTGTGTCAATGTGCCATTGTGAAAAGGTGAATGCACTGGTTCAGTCATCCAAGTGACTTAAATGGTACATTGGAGGCACTCACTAGTAGCAATGCACTATCCAAGAATACTTAACTAGGGTAGTTTGCAAATGCCATACTACTCTGCTGTTACAAAAGCTTCATTGAATGTCAGTTTGGTTCTGGGCACAATGTGAACTGCTAGTTATGATCTATAAAGCCCTATATCAGGGGTGGTGAACTTATGGCTTGTGTGCCAGAAGGGGCATGCAGCACCCTCTCTCCTGGCAGATGTGCCATCACCCACCTCCTTGCCTACTTGCTTTCCCACCCATCCACTTGCTTGCCCACCCACTTGCTTGTTCACTCCACTCGCCTGCCCACTCACCCACCTGTTCACCTGCCTGCTCACTTGCCCACTGCCACTCACCTTCCCACCCCTATTCACTTGCCTGCCCCCTCCATTTGCTCACCTACTTGCTGCCACCTGCTTGCCTGCCTGCCTGCTCACTCATCCCCCCCCCCCGTATACCTCCCTGCTTGCCCACCTGTTTGCTCACCCATTTTCCTGCCCCCCTCCTGGTTTGGCTACTTGGTCTCTAAAAGGTGAGGCATCACTGCCTTATATGGTTCAGATCCAAGCTATCTGGAAGACTGTATCTCCCTGTATGAACCTGCTCAAGCCCTAGGATCATCAGGAGAGGTCATTTTCTCAGGATCTCATCACACAACAGCAATGGACTGGATGTGGATGAATAGACTGAAATTTAATCCTGACAAGACAGTGATGCTCCTGGTCAGTTGGAAGACAGATCAAGGTATAGGGATACAACCTGTACTGGATGCAGTTACACTCCCCTTGAAGACACAGGTATGCAGCTTGGGGGTGATCCTGGATTACAAAGCCCAGAATTTTGCAAGTGACAGTCACAGGATTTAAACTGGATAATTCCTCTAGTGTAATGAGGTCCTCAGTCTCACCAACATGATGAAGTTATGAAATAGGATTTTCTCAGTGGCACCCCCTAGACCCTAAAAATCACTTCTGCGGGAGGCTAGAAAAGCCTCCTCTTTACTTTCCTTCTGACCACTGGCAAAATTATTTTATTCTGACAACCATTTAAAACAGATTTGTCGGAATCCTAGATAACATGTTACATAATGCCATTGTACATAAACCTAGCTATGTAGCAGAGGTGCTAAGAAATCCCTTTACTGAATTCCAAAATGTGAGTAATCGGACTCGGACAAGCGCACCCAATGTGCAGTGGGTACTTCACCAGCTCTTCTACATGTATATAAATAAAAATGTAGTGTTCATTTGTGGGATTAACATAACTCAAAAACCACTGGATTAATTGACACCAAATTTGGATACAATACACGTATCAGGCCAACAAATGACCATCACTCATAAAAATGTGGAAAAACACAGCAGAAGAGACTTAAAAGCAAAAAAATATATACATTACTGTACAATGCATGCAGAAAACCATATATATACAAATATACACATATATACACACAACACATATACACAGACTGGGCCACAGCAACTCATGGCAGGGAATGGCTAGTAGTAACATAACTGTCTACATACTATGGATTTTACACATCTGCACAATTCTAATTCCTCCAGATATAAGTCCACTTATAAAGAGGTAAAGCCCCAACAGGATTCCAAAGAAACTTTGCAAAGAAAGGGCCAAGGCTGATGTAGGATTTTAAGCTGAACTGTTTTTCAATTGCTTTCTATCACTTAAGTGCATTTTGCAAATTGCTTTAATTCCATTTTAATGTTTACTTCTTGTGTGTTTTTAATTGTATATTTTTAAACTGTAAGCTTCCTAAATTATACGGTAATAATACATCCATAATACATCATGATGTGCACCATTCTCAGCTTTTTCTACTGCTTACAACATATACATAGCCAATGTGAAATTCAATAGCAGAAATTTCTGTACCTGAGAATCTCATTTGCTGGACTGAGAACAGAATGAGATTCTTAGCTCCAAAAATTGCTGCTGTTAGATTTCATATCACTATGTAGAGGCTTTGAACACTGTACAAAGATTAAAATGGCATGCATTATAATGTATTACATTATAGTGTACCACATATATTCATGTATAAGTGGAAGGAAATTTTGGGCACCAAAATTATGGATTTTGATACAACTTGCGGATAGCTCAAGGGCCATTCTACGGAGAGAAAAATGTGATAGCATTGACTTGGTGGGTCAGCCACCACTGGCCGTTTTCTTGCACAACCATTTAAAAAGTCCAGAAGCAGCATCACAATGGAGATGCATTATTTAGGAGGATAAAATCACACTTTTTCATCTGCATCCTTGATCCTTCTTTCTTGTGCTGCATCTGCATTTATCAAAATACTCTGGAGTAAATTATTTCAGAACTTCCCTGGATGCAGCATGAGGAATTCACACCTAATGTCATGGAAGCACTCTGACTAGTCAGGTCAATAGCACACTAGTATTCATGCTCTTTCTTATTGGGAACTGCTACCACTGTTTCTCTGCCTAGAAGCAAGTCCAAATAGCTCCCTGGCAAACCTTTCCTGGCAATGTGATTTCTGGTTTGATCACAACAGGGGATCTAGCCATGTGATCTCTAGAAGTAACATTATCAGCAAGACCCTCCTGGAAAGTTGCTTCGAGCTGCTTCAGGACAACGAAACAGTAGTCGTCGGTTTAGTGTGCGGACAGTGGGTTGGGTTGGATTCAACCTAATCCACACCTCAATTAAGTCCTGGGATCATTCTGCAGCTCCTTGGAAGCCCTGGAATAAATTCCAATTCTCCTTGTTCTGGATTAAGATCTGGAAATAGAACATCTACTGCCAAACCAGTCATACATCATGTGAACTCCCTACAGCAATTGCAAGTCTACTTTATTTGACCTGTGAAGACACAGTCTTCATCATGCTAGTGCATGGAAAAGTGCATAGGGATGGACAAAAAACACAGAGTTGCCTAGGCTTGCAGACTAACTGACTAAATCATTGTCATACTTAACCAAGTATAGCAGACCTCTGACAGGAGAGAAAATTGAGAGCTGCTGTCCCTGAGCACCCTGAACTGAGGAGACCAGAAACTCAAACAACCTTCACTGACTTTTAACAGTCAGAGTCAAATGTTAATTGATCTTTAAATAAATCACTGACTAAATACCACCAGGGCATCTTGCAAATGGAAAGTAAGGCTGTATAATTAAAAAGGTGTTTGTGCATCGCCTATCTGCTGGGAAATATTTTTAGCTGCCCAATATATTCTCGGAGTCTATTTACCTATCCTAGCCATCACATGTTGGTTGTTTCCAGGCCGTGATGGGGCTTTCCATGATGAGCCAAGTGCTATCAGTCATTTTTTAAATTGTGGATTTAAAACATCAGATCTACTCTGCCAGTAAATCTGGGAGCAGTTGCTAGAGAGTATCCAATGAAATCAAATGTTCATTAGACTTGGGCCCTGATTACAACTTTTACCTTTTGCATTTGGCCCAGCTTGGCCTCGTTTAATCCTTGTACCGTTTTACACTTTGTTTTATTATTGTACTGTGATTATTTTTATTGCATTACCATGTTATTGGGTTGTTGTAGGTTTTTTTGGGCTATATGGCCATGTTCTAGAGGCATTCTCTCCTGATGTTTTGCCTGCATCTATGGCAAGCATCCTCAGAGCTTGCCATAGATGCAGGTGAAACGTCAGGAGAGAATGCCTCTAGAACATGGCCATATAGCCCCCAAAAACCTACAACAAGCCAGTGGTTCCGGCCATGAAAGCCTTCGACAATACCATGTTATTATTTAGCATTTTTGTTTGATGTTATTGTCTGTTTTGTATGTATTTTATTTTGCCTTATTGTAACTGCCTGGGCCTGCCCTCATGTTAGCCGCCCTGAGTCCCTTTGGGGAGATGATAGCAGGATATAAATAAAGTTATTATTATTTGAAACACAACAAGATGAGTCCACATCAGACAAGATCACTCTGCTGGCCGTTGTATTGGATCACAAGTTATTATTATTGTTATTATTTGTTATTATTATTATTTGTTGTTGTTATTATTATTATTATTATTATTATTATTATTATTATTATTATTATTATTATCCGTTTGACCTAAAATGATTTGTAATAGTTGGTGGTCCATTTTGTGTAATAACCCAAAAAGAGAATGGGAAGGAGGGAACCAAAAAGCGGGTAAAAATGGATTAAGAGAGCTGGATTTATCAGCTACTGGAGAGGATGGAATTAATTTTGTATTATACCTGAGGCAGGGGTCTGCCGTAGGGTTCCTGGAGAAAATCCTGCAGCATCTTTTCTCTCTCCCCAGCAGCAGAATAGTTTCTTAGGCTCTTCCTCCAGAGAGAGCCCTACTGGAAACTCACTTTCCCAGCAGCACTTGCATGGGGTAGGCATTGAAAAGTCCCTAAGTTCCTCTTGGAGCATGATGAGAGCGTTTCTCAGCCAATAAAAGGCCTTGTTGTGTCCATGCTCTGATTGGCTAGGACTACAATTCCTAGAATCCTTTCTTGTGGTTTGTCTTATTTTTAAAAAATACAGTAAAAACTTAAAATAATTATTCTGAAACTTGGCAGACCTGCAGTTGTAAATGGGGTCTACAACTGAGGTAGGTTTCATGTAGATAGACCTTAAAATGACTGATAATTGAGCCTTTAAAGTAGTGTTTCTCATCCTGTGGGTTCCCAGATGTTTTGGCCTTCAGCTCCCAGAAATTCTAACAGTTGGTAAACTGGCCGAGCACCAATGGGCCAAATCTTTACTGAATGACAGCAACACTCTTCCTGATTCGAGTAACTTCCTGGTAAACAGAATGAGGGGTTATCTGAAAATGGACCCCAAAGCGTCATGCCTTTTGGCTGAATTGCACAAGTCTAATGTTCATAATGCGGTTATGTATTTCTCAGAGACATGTCAGAGGTAAAAGGTCTTGCAATGGGGTGGTCATGGAGCTGCTGCAAGGAGAAGAATGAGCAGACTTGGCCCTGTATTTTGAGCAGAGTGAGGCAAATACCTTGGGTGGTAGGTGAGGGTGATATAAGTTACTGCCGAATACCTTGCAAATGGACATTTAACCCTGTTTGCTCAGTTACCCTGCCCACAGAAGTCAACTGTTTCCCCCATCCTTCACCAAATCCCTCTCCATATTGTAAGCATCAGAAGATGGCTGAGAAGGTGTGCTAATTCTCCTCTGTGGTATCCAGTTTCAATAGCTCATTGATCACTGTATACATGGATATGACAATCCTATATATCAAGTCCAGAGCATGCAAATTTCTCTCTCTCTCTCTGGTTTGGTCAACGGTTTTAGGATCCCTCCAGCAAGCACCACATGAGGGGGGAGGTTCTGAAAATCCAAAAAATGCAGTTCTTCCTGGCTCCAATGAGGTCCTAGGGAGTTTACAGCTCTCCTCCAAAAAGGAATTCTCTCCACGTTCAGTTATGCAAGTAAACAGTTTCTGCAGTAGATGCATTTGCTTTTCATACTTATCCCTAGCCATCTGCTCTTTACATGCTCAACATAAATGGATGGTTCAGTTGTTTTGTGTTGCCGTCTGCTTTTCAACAGTCTGTCTTCAAACCACTTTGGCTCTGCATGGAGATTGCCTGCTAATTAGAGAAATTGGGGGCGGGGGAAAATCCTTCATAATTATGCCAGGTGAGCCACACCATGAATACTAAGTTCCTCCCAGCAAACTTTGTGCTTGCTGCATAGAAAGAGCAACAGAACTTGTGCTTCTTTTCATTGTGACAGCTGATTCATTAGGAAGGGAAAACATTCCTCCCTTAGTCTGTTTCCCAAACTACCAGCTTTTTACTGACCAGCAAATGCAAACAGTTTTGTGAGATTTGAAGAAACGTGTTGATAATCTAAATGCTGCTATTGATAGTCACTTAAATATAATGGTGCGCACACTGAAGTTACTGTAAGAAGACTGGAAAATTGCTAATTGTGCTCACTGGAATAGATAACCTTGGAAGCTTTGGGTTCATATCAACTCCATTTTCAATCCCTTGTTCTACAAATAGCAAATACCTATATTTAAAATAATAATACTATATTTCAGGATATTAAAAGATCTCTATAAAATAATATTTAAATGGAGTATTATTGTCTGCTTTTTTGTCATATCACAACCACAATTTGGTGGGATGCCATATAGAAGACTTTTGAGGTCTACCCATAGACCAGATGGTACATAAATCCCACTCTTGCCCTTATTTAAATGTGACTATCTTCTGGTTGCTTCTGAAGATACTCATGCATCCAAAGACCAGCCCGTCCTGTGTTTGGATATCAACCAGCACACCAATGCCTTAAATCAAGAAATTGTTTTTAAGATCTACAGAGATCCTCGCATAAATACCTCAGCAAGCGAGAGTCCAAAAGTGGAAGGCAAAAACCTGGAACCTCAAGCCATGGCTGATACCGAATGAAAGACTCCCCCTTGGGAACACAGAAGACTGGACAACTTGGAAGGTGCTGAACAGACTGCACTCTGGCACCATGAGATGCAGACTCAACCTTAAGAAATGGGGCCACAAAGTGGTGTCCATGACATTTGATTGTGGAGAACAGCAAACCACAGACCACCTATTACAATGCCGCTTGAGTCCTACCACATGCACAATGGAGGACCTCCTCATAGCAACACCAGAGGCACTCCAAGTTGCCAGCTACTGGTCAAAGGACATTTAATATAATGCCAAGTTTTCAAACTTTATGTTTTTAAATACTTTTCAACTGTAGCCTTGGTTAGCTTCTGATATGATAAATAAATAATAAGACTATTGTGATGCCCCTTAGTAAATTATATACTGTTCCCTAGATGGTTCATCATAAGGCTTGCCTTCCAGACCTTTGATCATTTTGGTCAACTTCATCTGGATCTGTTTCAGCTTGGTGAAATTCTTGGTCTCTTTAGGTCATGGGTTGGGTGAATGGGGAAGGTACTGCCTTTAGGTCTAGCCTGAGGGCTGGGCTCTGACTTTGAATCCTGTAATCTGGAGGATTTATTCCAGATATGGGCCAGCTGTGGAGCAACCCAGCTTTTAGTTCTCTTTAGGGATCAGGTGTTTTGTCATGGGCAAGCTGGGAAGACCACCTCAAGTCGCCTTCGGGCTGAGAGGGGTGGTATATAAATATGGTAAATAAATAAATAGATAGATAGATAGATAGATAGATAGATAGATAGATAGATATCTGGGTGAAACCACCTGCCCCAGCTGCTCCATTCCTAGGTTGCTCCCAATCTTTGCCACTCTATAGGTTAAAAACTTAACAGAAATATAGAGAAAATAAAGAAATCCATTGGGTACTCACCAATGATTCCTCCTCATCCTGGAAAGAAGTGATGAGTGGAGTGCCACATGGCTCTGTCCTGGGGCTGGTCCTGTTCAACATCTTTATTAATGACTTAGATGAAGGGTTAGAAGGCAGGATCATCAAGTTTGCAGACGACACCAAATTGGGAGGGATAGGCAATACTCCAGAGGACATGAGCAGGATTCAAAATGATCTGAACAGATTAGAGAGATGATTTGCCCAGACTAATACAGTGAAGTTCAGCTGTGACAAATGCAAGATACTCCACTTAGAATGGGGGACACTTGCCTTGGCAGCAGTGAATATATCTTGGAGTCCTCATGGACAACAAGTTAAACATGAGCCAACAATGTCATGTAGTGGCTTAAAAACCCAATGGGATTTTGGTCTGCATCAATAGGAGTATAGTGTCTAGATCCAGGGAAATCATGCTACCCCTCTATTCTGCCTTGGTCAGACCACACCTGGAATTCCACTGTGTCCCTACAATTGAAGGGAGATATTGACAAGCTGGAATGTGTCCCGAGGAGGGCAACTAAAATGATCAAGGGTCTGGAGAAGAAGCCTTATGAGGAGTGGCTTAAAGAGCTGGGCATGTTTAGCTTGAAGAAGAGAAGGCTGAGAGGAGACATGATAGCCATGTATAAGGGAAAGTCAGAGGGAGGAAGGAGTAAACTTGTCTTCTGCTGCCTTGGAGACTAGGACACGGAACAATGGCTTCAAACTACAGGAAAGGAGATTCCACTTGAACATGAGGAAGAACTTCTTCACTGTGAGAGCCATTCAGCAGGGGAACTCTCTGCCCTGGAGTGTGGTGGAGACTACTTGTTTGGAGGCTTTAAACAGAGGCTGGATGACCATCTGTCGGGGGTGCTTTGAATGTGATTTACCTGCTTCTTGGCAGGGGGTTGGACTGGATGGCCCACGGGGTCTCTTCCAACTCAATGATTCTATGTGTCTGGTTTTTTAAATCCCCATGATTGGTCAACAACATGACTTTTAAAGGTTCCTATAACAAGGATTCAAATTTGGTCTCCAATCTGACATTCAGATCACTGTGTCACACTGGCTCTCAGACTAAGCTTTCAAATCCTCTGCATTTCCCATGTTTCCCAGACTTTCAAGTAATTCATAGCGATGTTGCATAGAATCTTATCAATACGTAGTGTGTTCCCTGTAATTTTGCCTAATATAAAGATCTTTTCAGCATAGCAACTCTTTTCATTGGGGATTTTATCGTTCAGGATGAAATGGGACAGGCACTTAGGGCTGGAAGGAAAACAGTTCTATTATATTGTAACAAACATGTCCTTCTTGCAGACACTTCTGCAAGACACGTCAGTAAAAAGACAGGCTGTTTCTGGACCCTTGAAAAAAAACATTCCACCCTTGTCAGTCATGTGTTTCATTTAATATGTCCAAGATGGGATCTGTTCCTACTCACTGTGATATGGGTTATCACTGCCCATCTGACAGCGAATGACAGACGGTATGACCTGATTCTGCCAACTGCCAATCACAGTGCTCCAGAGCTTGGCCCTTCAATTACATTCCTAACACAACTCTGAACAACTGGTACATTTTTATGAATCTGCCCTCCGGGTCACTGCTTTATTTTAAATGTGAAGACAGTCTATGGGTTTGCATTGTCTGGGTTACATCCAGTCTACTGTTCCTCAGTATATGCAGTTTAGGGGTTTGCCACAAGACAAAGTCACCTATAGGCACCAAGATCCCCACATTGATTCTCAGCATATCTTCATACCATATATTATCTATAACAAGGTCTAGGAAGATCTAGGTCTCAGATTATAGTTTTGTATGATCAAGAAAGTGCAATAGCTCTTTTGTAGAGCATACATGTTGCATACAAGTCATCCTAGGTCCTATACCATCTTCAATCAGGACTCTTGCATGGAAATCTGGGAAGTACAGCAGGACAAATCTGCCAGTTCTGTTTTTTCATTTTTGTCTCAGAAATGTACGTTCTGTTTCAGAAATGAATAAAACAAAATTCTCAAAACTATGCAGAATTTGGTAACAGCACATTCTTTGCCAAAATCAGCATTCTGTAAAAAAAATCATATGCAAACTTTGCAATAAAAAGGTTTAAAACAGTGGATTTTTTTTCATCCAACAGAATTCTACTAATGGGTTCTTCGAAAAGTACATTTCCTGCCATTCAGTAAGTACATTTTTCAACTATTTAAAGTATTTTGATGTTTTTCTGTTTTTCCCAAATGACAAATGTTTCCAAACACTGTATGGACATGGAGGTCCCATTCTCATTGTGGATAATCAACACTGATAGTCAAAATTTCCACACATCATCTTCTGAAGTTATGAAACTAGTAGCTGCCCATTCGGCTTGCAAAACAGGTTGTTATTGTTGTTTTTTGCCTTCAAGTTACCTACAGAAACAAAAGATTCCCACATTGATTCTCAGCATCTCTTCATATTATATGTTGGATGGGGTTACACTCCCTTTGAAGATGCAGGTGGTGATCCTGGATTAATCATTGAGCCTGGAACTCCAGGTCTTCATGGTGGCCTGGGGAGCCTTTGCACAATTAAAGCTTGTGCAGCAGTACCTTGGGAAGTGAGACTTGGAGCTGGTGATCCATGCACTTGTAACATCCCGTATAGATTACCACAACATTCTCTACGTAGGGCTGCCTTTGAAGACTGTTCAGAAGCTTAAACTGGTCCAACAGGTGGCAGTCAGGTTGCTCACCGAAGTGGTGTACATGGAGCACACAACTCTCCCGTTGTGCCAGCCCCACTGGCTGCCAGTCTGCTCCTGAGCACAAGTCAAAGTGCTTTAGCCTACAAAGCCCTAAACAGTTCTGAGCCAGCTTACCCGTACGAACCTATGAACCACCTCGGAGATTAAGAGGCCCTCCTCATGGTCCCACATTCTTTGCAAACACGATTGGTGGGAATGAGAGACAGGGGCTTCTCAGTGGTGGCCCCTTGGCTGTAGAACTCCCTTTCTAGCAACATTAAATGAGCCCTTTTCCTCCTCACCTTCAGAAGGAAAGTAAAAACCTGGCTCTGGGACCAGGCTTTCGGAGACTAGTGTAGTGCAATATAGATTGGATTATGTGCAATGATTATGGAATCGACCTTGGACCATGATCTTTGGATGGTGTGATTTTAATACTGAATGTAATTTTTAAATGCCTAACTTGTATTAATTTTAACTCAACTAATTTAAATTTTTAATGTCTGTATGTGTTGCATTGAATAAATGCCACATGTAAACCACCTTGAGCCCCTTTGAGGTAGAGAAAGGTGGGGTATAAATAGGGTAAATGAAATAAATAAAGTCATTTCCAACTTATGGTGATTCTAAGGCCAATCTATCACAGGTTTTCTTGGCAAGATTTGTTCAGATGAGGTTGTGCATTGCTTTTCCCTGATGCTGAGAGTGTGTGAGTTGCTCAAGTTCACCCAGTGGGCTTTCATGTCTGAACTAGTATTTCAACCTGGATCTTTTTGTTAATGTAGGCCAAAGCTGACATGGAACTGATTTGGGGGTCCTTTGCATTAATGGATGTCTTTAGTTAGGACCTTTAAAATTCATAGTAAAACTCAAAAATACCACCCCACTGACATAGGAACTACGCAACTCCCACTGCATATAACCTGTGTTCTTGTGCAAGAATGTGCAAATTTGCTGAATTAGTTTTGAGGGAAAATCCTGAACCATTATTTTAGCATTTGACTTATTTGGTATTCCACAATAGAACACAGTGAAAAGATTTTATGTAGTGGAAGATGAGTTGATGTAATTATATTTCACAGTGGATTCAGTTGGGATTAAATTTTTCCTCATGCTGCGATTGCCACATTAGCCATATGTATAATTGCAACAGGCACTAGGTGGTAGATACAAACAGGTAAACCTCTCTTTAGCTAAATAATAAGGGGAATAATCATATTCCTCCCTGTTTGAATTCAAGCTCCATGTTGTGATGGCTTCTTTGGTTTTATAAGGCCTTCGAAGTTAGCAATCAATAGCTCCGATGTAGAGAAAATTAGGTTATTTGATGCAAGGCTCCAATCCTGATAGGTGCCTCCTGCCACGTCTGCAACTCCAGGAGGTCGCCAGTGTTTCTAATATTTAAGGCTCAGCCATCTATTTTGCCGAGTCAGGAATCAGTGATGTGAGAAGGGGTGGAAGAAAAGAAGAGCTTTGCAACAACTGGAGAACTGTCAAAGCTGTCAGTCTGAAGACGCTGCTGTATCTAAAATGAGATGGGAGAAAGGTATGTCATGTCTCCTGAATATTTCCAGGAACAGACTGTTTTAGCCAATTTTTGCAATCACTCTCAGTTGTCAAGCTTTCCCTCTTTCTTTGGTAACCCAGGCTTCCATAGCATTGCCATGGTTGGCTTCCAAGTCTGCAGTATGATGAATCTACTCTAGGTTTTAGTACAATCTTGAAAGACTGGGGCAAGATTCAGCACCTTGGACAACTACTTCAGAGTTGCAATACTGCCCCAGGGTCCTTTCATACTACAGAATTCTCTTATTCCACTTAACTATCATGGCTTTGTTTCAGTTCCATCACCTTCACAGATGCAAGGATAGCAACAATTCACTTCCATGGGAGGTCTGCTTAGTCTCTCCCTGATCCCATTTCACTCACAGATGAAGACATGTTTATTTAGGCAGGCATCTGAATTCTGCATTTTAATTTTGGAATTGTAGTGTGTGCCAATGTGTGCAATTAGAAAGAGAGTGCACATGTGGTGGGGTGGCAGACCTGGAGCTCGGCTGCAGATGTACTCCAGGCCTGCCTGCACGCCCTGCCACACATGCACTCTTCGAGAGTGCATGTGTGGCAGGGCATGCAGGCAGACCTGGAGCATGCCAGCAACTGAGTGCCGCTTACTCTAGAGTAAGAGGTGCCCAGCTGCAGGCACTGGTAGGCATGTATGCTTTCCTGGCTTGCCTGCATGCTCCCACCACACATGCACTCTCTTTAGAGTGTGTGTGTGTGATGTGGTGCACAGGCAGGCTCAGAAAGTGTATGCTGTGAAACAGGGCAAGGTTTAAAAGCATAATCCTAATAATTATTTAACTTTACCACACACAGCCAATAAATAAATAAATAGTATCATCCTATTGAATCTTGAGTTTTTTAAATTGGCGAAGTATTCTGGCACCATAAACCATAAATTCCACAGTTTCATATCAAAGAACCGTAGCAGTTAAAGAAGGAAAATAGTCCCATTGTTTCATCATGCAAATGGACTCCCAGAGTGTATTCCACTGGCATAAAAGCTACCTTTAGTCACCAATCCAAAAGAGTCTGGAAGGAACGTGCAGGCCAAAAAGTGGCCTTTGGGACCAAACATGGGCCATAGGTTGCATTATCCCCATTCTTGCTTTTAAGCATCAATCCTAAAGCAACCTGAGGCTGAGTTTTCTGATTAAATCTTGCCCACTAAACTCTGTTTAAGTTATCCTACAGAACGACAACAGGCCAAATCAACCTGCCCCGAGCTTCCGATAGCAGTGAAGACATTGGCACATGATTTCTCCCAGACATGCTAATCCTTCTGGCCCTTGGTGTTGTGTATTGTTTCCAGATTGCTTCCTAGCTCAGCTGCAGCTGGAGTGATTAACAGGCTGACATGCTGGTAGAGCAGCAAGGGACAGATTTTGTTGGAGAGCTGCACTGTTTGTTGTATGATTCAGAAGCGAGAGACATATCAAACAGTGGCTGCTCTTCATAAACTGTTCTCCCCCAATCATTAGGCGAGGGTGTTTTCTTCAGCATAGTCTGTGTGTTTACCCAAATTGGAAATGAGTTAAAATTCCAATCCAAAAGCTTGCCTGATGTAGACACTGCTGAATATATAGCAATTATCTGAATAGCTCTATATTTAGCTAATTGACCATTTGGGCTGCATACACTCTCCTAATTTTCTTCTTATCATTCTTTTATAAAGAGAGAAAAAGAGCTCATTACTCTTCAGTGGGAAAGCAATTTTATCAGCGACAGCATTTTGGTAGTGTTGTTTCAACATGCAACCCTTACTTAAAGGTGAATTCTGTGACCATGGTTTGTTTTAAAAATACAATTTTTCTTTATCTTCACAGCAGAATTGGGAAGGGGTTATTAGATGAAAGAAGCAGTGTGTGGGAGGCAGTATACGGGTCATCTCTAAGCATCCAGGGATGCTTAAAGCTGACCTTCTCAACTCTTTTACCCTGGAGGATCTCTTCAAACAATTTTCAGAGCTCAGAGAGATCCTGCAGAATCATATATCACCATCTACAGGTGGATCTACATAGACCCTTTATCTGGAGTGAATAATGCTGGATCGTTCTCATGATGGTGTTTATCACCAGTCCCTGGCTGGAGAGAATCCCTAATGTCCCTAGTGTCCACCTCCTATTCTTGTTGTTATGGCAGCCAGTTGGTGAGACATGGCTAATGTTGGTAGCTAGTTTCCTGGAGTGATTCTGACCAATGCGCAAGTGCAGACATAGGCAAACTTTTTCACCTTGGGGCTGCCTTGTGGACCTTGCCACAAAGGTTGGGCCAGGAAGGAGTGCAGGTAGGGCAAGAAGGGGTGGGGCTAGGGCCCAGAAGGGACAGGGCCAGGCCTTGAAGGGATGGTGCTGGGAGGGCTGAGGTTGGGAGAAGGTGGTGTTGGGGCAAGAGAGGGAAGGGTAGGAGGAGGAGACACAAAACACTGATGAGAGCATTCACGCCAGTGCCAGGTTTCTCCCCCAGTTCTCCCCTGAGTCTGGAGCAGGTGGGCCACCTTCCCGAGGCTCAGAGAAGAACCAAACATGCTGCTGACAAGAGTTTTCTTGCCAATGGCATGTCTCTCTCCCTGGTTCTCCTCTGAGTCTGGGGAAGGCTTGGGCTCAGAAGAGGAAGAGATACATGCTGCTGGTGAGCACTCTCTGGAGAATGTTCAGCAGAAGTGTGTTTCTGCCTTGGTCCTCTTCTCAGCCTGAGGACATGGGGGGCTGCTGCATCCACATGCTGAAGGGGGACAGAGGTAGACGGGGCCAGAGGAAAGAGGTCAAAGGGCCGTGTCAGACCCACAGGCCTGGGTTTGCCCTTGCCTGCACTGGAGTGGCATGAGAGGGGAAAGAGGAGGAATTTCTTCCTCTTTCTCACCCTTCCTTCTCCAATCACCTTATTATTCCATGTATCAGCATCACTCCGGGTGCTAGTCACATTGTGCCCACTGGCTGTCACAGCAACAAGGATGGTAAGGGAATCGTAAGTACCCTTCCATGTCCTCTGGCCACCCGAGCTCAGGGAATATGGGATGGACATGTAAACAATTGCAGTTGGTTTTGCCTCAGAACCAGCCCAAAGCTGCGGTTTGCTCTGGAGAATTTTGAACAACCCATGACTTTGTTAATGTGGTTCAAGGAAGTATTAATTAATTAATTTATTAACAGTATTTATATACCGCTTTTTTCACCCCTGGGGGGACTCAAAGTGGTATTAAGTGGCCTTGGCACATATTAACCTGCATCAACTATGTGCATCCATCAAGGCCCCTTCTCAGAATCATCATCATGGGTGATTGCTCGTGGCCAAGTATGACTGTCTTCCAAGTTTGTATGAAAATGTGATTTCTATTTCCTGTGCTGGCCTATGACCAAAATAAATGATTTGATTTGATTGGACTGTCTTCCAAGGGTAGAACCTTGGCGATGGGTCTGCAAATTACTGTGAAGACCTATTCTGGGTCCACAGTATCTTTTACAATGAGGACATAGATTTTCTTTCACCAGATCATCATCTTGTCATGGTGAGAAGCTTATGTATACCAGTGAACTTATAAGCAAAGCTATTGAAAGTCATATACTCCCAGTAGGGTTGCCCAGGGCAGCAAAGTCACATGAGAGGAACCAGATGAAGAATCATCCTTTTAGAATAATGGGTCAGTGTAGATGTGCCTTACATTACACAATTTTATATATACAGTAAGTAGGGCTGGGCGGTTTCGTTCGTTAATTTCGTAATTCGTTATTAATTCGTTATTTTTTTTATAACGAAGCGATATTGAACCATTCAGGAGCAACTAAAAAATGAAACGATTTTTTTCAATTCGTTTCGTAATTGTTTCGTAATTGTTTTGAAATCGTTTCGAAATCGTTTCATTATTACTTCCGCATGTCTGGTGCAAGTTTTAGGGTTGCTGTTTGTTTTATCAGTGAAAAAAAAATATAATTATCACACCAACAGTCAACAACAGAGGGAGAGGGAAGCTTCAGAAGTTCCCCCTGTCCCATTTGGAGGTTTTTTTAGCGTATTGCGCGATTGCGTCCGCCATTAACGAATCGATTCGTAATTGTTTCGTTATTGTTTCGTAATTTCCGAAATTTCGTAAATATCGAACTTTTTAAAAGAAAAATTTCGGAATTCTTTTAAAAATCGAAACGCAAAAACCCCCTAAAAACGAATCGAGTTTAGAAACAAATTTTTCCGTGGTTGCCCAGCCCTAACAGTTGGCCTTTTGCAGATTTGATCATTCATGGATTTGGTTAATGTTCTGTCTAGTAATCTCTGGGTAAGGAGCCCCCGCTGGAGCAGTGGGTTAAACCCCTGTGCCGGCAGGACTGAAGACCAATAGGTCGCAGGTTCGAATCCAGGAAGAGGCAGATGAGCTCCCTCTATCAACTCCAGCTCCTCATGTGGGGACATGAGAGAAGCCACAAGGAAAAATATCAAATCATCTGGGCATCCCCTGGGCAATGTCCTTGCAGATGGCCAATTCTCTCACACCAGAAGTGATTTGTAGTTTCTCAAGTCGCTCCTGACAATCTCTGGGTCCTCTAGTTTGGCTCCATAGGACATGGAATGCTATAGTATACCTAATCTTTGCTCAGCCTCCCACTCAGCTACTGAATAGGGAGCCAATAGAATATAATATTAAACAATAGTCTCCTAGCTTTCCACTCACACTCCTGGTGTCACATGGTGGAACAGGAAGCAACACATGATCATGGAAGGTGACAGTCATTGTGAAATGCTGTTGCTATAAACCAGGTGGAGGGCTACAGTTTCCCTGAGAGTTCCCTGAGACAATTAAATGTGCAAATTTTCTCCCACAACCTTGGAGAGAAGACAGATGTTTTGTATAGTACAAAAATATATCACCACATCCATAAGGAAACTGACTTGTGCACAAGTCACAAAATATTCTGAATGCAGTCTTCTTTGGTGGAGTCTCACTTTGATTGAGAAAATCCTAAATCTGTTTGAATCTTCCCTTTCAGGATTGGTAAAAACCTAAAAGTGCACCCTCTCTATTAAAAAAGATACTGTGCAAACTCCCTTCATCCCAGTTTAGAATTGTTTCAGTATTTGTGAGTTTTCTTACAATGCATTATGCATTGATGTGCCAAACGGCATAGCCCTTCGAGAGATACAATTCCCAGCATCAGCTACAGCTTGGAAAACGAAATATCTGATCACACATGGGCAGAATCTCATTTTATATTCTGAGCTAGACCTACGCTACTCAGGGAAGGACCTTGTGGGGAAACAGATCTCAGTTCATAATGCACAATGAGTGCAATACAAAAAAATTCACCTCCTCTGAATTGGGCTACTTCTTAACAATTTTGGTCACATCACTGGTAAGAAATAAAGATATTAATACTGCAAAAGAATAAGAAATCAAGTGAAATATTGAAGGGGGCTTTGATGGGATGACTACTTTTGCAACTACCATAGGCATGCATATTAAAAAAAATATTTGGCAGAGAAAGGTTAATCTATTCTTTGGAAGTGTCTATAGTACCCTCACCTGTTGAATTTATGAATTTTAAAAATTTGCCCCTCCCCCCATTCATGAAAGTATGAGAGTAGAGTTTTGCCATGCCTTTCCTTTCATACAGAATAGGAATAAGAAAAGCAATTGACAAATAATCCTATATTTGTATACCACTCTGTCTCTCCGAGGGGACTCAGGGCAGTTTCCAGCATAATCCTTCTCCACAAAAGTCAGCATTGACACCGAAATACAACACCACCTGAGCTCTGTGAGTGCAGCATTTTTTCGAATGAAGCAGAGAGTGTTTGAGGACTGGGACATCCATAGGGAGCTCAAGGTACTTGTTTATAAAGCTATTGTCCTCCCAACCCTGCTATATGCCTGCAAGACATGGTCTGACTACACATGTCTCATGCAACTCCTAGAATGATTCCATCAGCGTTGCCTCTGAAAAATTCTGCAAATATCTTGGGAAGACAAGCGGAAAAATGTCAGCATGCTGGAAGAAGCAAAGACCACCAGCATTGAAGTGATGGTCCTCCGCCATAAACTCCGCTGGACTGGCCATGTTGTCCGGATGCCCAACCACAGTCTCCCAAAGCAGTTGCTCTACTCTGAACTCAAGAACGGAAAATGGAATGTTGGTGGGCAGGAAAAGAGATTTAAAGATGGGCTCAAAGCCAACCTTAAAAACTCTGGCATAGACACTGAGAACTGGGAAGCCCTGGCCATTGAGCACTCCAGCTGGAGGTCAGGTGTGACCAACAGTGCTGTAGAATTTGAAGAGGCACGAATGGAGGGCAAAAACAAGAAACGTGCCAAGAGGAAGCCGCGTCAAGTCAATCCCAACTGGGATCGACCTTCCACCTGGAAACCAATGCCCTCGCTGTGGGAGAATATGCAGATCAAGAATAGGGCTCCACAGTCACCTATGGACCCATTGCCAGTACACTGATCCTGGAAGACTATCCTACTCGGACAATGAGGGATCACCTTAGTAGTGAGTGGAAGTAATGTAAAGCATTGCAAATTATCGACATAAGAACATACAAAAAATCATAAACTGTCAAGACCCAGGCAGACCAGCAAAGCAAACGGCACTGTAAGAGTTAAATGAAGGTCTTTAATGTCTATTAACAAAACAAAAGGAGGCTCTTAAAGTCAGAGTTGTAAACACAAAAGGCTTGCGGTCAGCAGGAATGTAAACAAACTGGTCTCAGTCAGTCTTTGCTGGCAAAAGGAAAGCAAGTCTAAACAGAAGCAGGCAGCTTGGATTCAGCAGTAAAACTCAGTTCGTTTCAAAGGCAAACAAAACAGCAAACAGCAATCCGCATGAAGAGCGGTCCAACGAAGGTTCCAGGGATTAGCAGAGGCGTAGTCAGGCAGTCCGAGGGTCAAGGCAAGGAAGACTCACGAGTCTGGTTCCGGCAGGGTTGTTCACACGATCAGGAAACACAAAGCTGCAAACAAGAGCTCACGGCAGGAGTTAAACACAAGGCACACGGTAACGCGACACTTTGAACTCTGCGATCAGTTTGTCCCCAAACTGCTCCTTAAATCTCGTCAGAGTCGCTGGAGTCACTTTCAGCTGCGTCTAATTCCACAGGTGAATCCCGGCTGCGCCATTGTTGCCAGTCAGTACTTCGGGCTCCATCCTGCAAAGTATTATCTGCAACCCAAGTATCATCAAAACCCTGGAATTCATCACTAGAGGTGGGAGCAGTAATCACATCCATTACTTCCTGAACTTTAGTCCAGTCCAGCTCTTCCTCTTCGCTGTCAAACTCCCCACAATCAGCTATATCTCTAAGGCGTTTAGCAACAGATCCCACATCGCTATTCGAGCTGCTGGCTACTCTCTTTACACCTCTGTAATCTTCCAGCTCCATTTCCTCGCGAGTAAAACCCTCAAAATCCTCCTCATCCGTAGTCTCTAAGAACAAGTCTCTAATCCGTTTCAGCTGTTGCTGAGCTTCTTCATCCTCTAAACCACGTTTCCTTCTACTACTAGTAGTAGGTGCATGAGACAAACGCTGAGTCTCAACATAAACATAGTACTATAAAACAATTGTACATATTAAAAATTAAAAACCCGTTCTGTACAAATTACATTGAGCAGCTCAGCTTCTAATGGCCAAGATTCCAAAGTGGGCCTTGACAACAGAGGGCTTGGCTAGTATGACAAAGTAGACTAGAGCCCGGGGAGTGGGTAAAGTGAAAACATGGCCTGCCTGATGGTCAGGGTGGGATCTGGAGCTATTTATTTCCAAGGCCTGCAGCATAACCACGAGAGGGCTTGGCCTGTGGGAAAAACATAGG
Organism: Anolis sagrei ordinatus; assembly: GCF_025583915.1. Classification (NCBI taxonomy): domain Eukaryota; kingdom Metazoa; phylum Chordata; class Lepidosauria; order Squamata; family Anolidae; genus Anolis; species Anolis sagrei. The sequence continues at coordinate 340,078,605 of NW_026844366.1, forward strand.
GTTGGGGAAGTGGGTAAGGTGCATAACAAGGCCCTAACTAATGGTCAGAGTGGTGGCTAGGGCTCTTCATTGTCAGGGCCTGCTGAATAGCTATAATAGGGCTAGACCAGGGTTAGTAGCAAAGGGCCGTGGGAGTGTGTATAGTGCATAGATATGTGTTCCCATCTCATTACGCCATGGCTTTGCAAACACTCAGGATGCTCTGGACAATTTTACATCTGTCTGCTGCTTTCAGACACTAACTCGGCTATAACTTATAATGTTGCCAAGTTCTGCATGGCAGTGATTAATATCCCACAGATAGTACAAGCTAGTAAAAGCCAGGACTTCATACTAGCAGAAAATTGGGATTACAGTCTTTTAATTAGAGTATGAATGTTGCCCCCTCCTCTGTTTGACTGGACTTGGCTTCCCTGTGCCACATGAGCAGCCCTATTCCCTCCGTTTAGATTCCTTTCCCTTTAATTCCATAAAACTGAGTTGGGTTTTAATATAATCCTATATATGGCTTTTAGCTTCGGTTCTTAAGTTAATTATCTTAATGCCCTAAAAATGATATGCATATTTTAAAGTTTTAAATCTCTTAACCCTTAACTCTGATATGCTTGTACAGGACTATGTCCCTCTTCTCTTGAAAGGTCATTGACTGTAATAAAGTGATCTTGAACTATATCATAGAATCAAAGAATCCTAGAGTTGGAAGAGACCTTGTGGGGCATCCAGTCCAACCCCCTGCCAAGAAGCAGGAAAATCACATTCAAAGCACCCCTGAAAGATGGCCATCCAGCCTCTGTTTAAAAGCCCCTAAAGAAGGAGCCACCACCACACTCCAGGGTAGAGAGTTCCACTGCTGAACAGCTCTCATAGTTAGGAAGTTCTTCCTAATATTCAGGTGGAATCTCCTTTTCTGTAGTTTGAAGCCATTGTTTCCATCCTAGTCTCCATGGCAGCAGAAAACAAGCCTACTCCCTCCATCCTATGACTTCTCTTCACATATTTATACATGGATATGTATAAATGTGGAGCCCCCGGTGGCGCAGTGGGTTAAAGCACTGAGCTGCTGAGCTTGTTGATCGAAAGGTCGCAGGTTCGATTCCGGGGAGCGGCGTGAGCTTCCGCTGTCAGCCCTAGCTTCTGCCAACCTAGCAGTTCGAAAACATGCAAATGTGAGTAGATCAATAGGTACCGCTCCGGAGGGAAGGTAACGGCGCTCCATGCAGTCATGCCGGCCACATGACCTTGGAGGTGTCTATGGACAACGCTGGCTCTTCGGCTTAGAAATGGAGATGAGCACCACACCCCAGAGTCAGACATGACTGGACTTAATGTCAGGGGACAACCTTTACCTTTATATAATAATAATAATCATAATAATTTTTATATATATATATATACACACACACACGATTCTGGCCCAACTTACCTGTCCGGACACATCTCCTCCTATGAACCAGCTAGGACATTAAGATCATCTGGGGAGGCCCTACTCTCGGTCCCGCCAGCATCACAGGCATGCCTGGCAGGGACGAGAGACAGGGCCTTCTCAGTGGTGGCCCCTCGGCTGTGGAACGCCCTTCCTACAGATATCAGATCGGCCCCCTCCTTATTGGCATTTCGGAGGAAAGTGAAGACCTGGTTGTTCGAACAGGCATTCGATTAGGCAGTGTAATTGATTATAGGAACACGGAATAACAGATGATGAGATTGGATTCTGATTCTATTGATGAGACGTGAATGATTTGTCATATTGATGTTTAATTGTTGTTATGCTATTGTTTTTAAATGCTCCAATGGTTTTGTAATGTGTGTATTGAAATTGCTGTTGTTAACCACTTTGAGTCGCCTAAGGGCTGAGAAAAGCGGTATATAAATGAAGTATACACACACACACACACACATCTTTCAGAATGCTGCATGATACTAAACATCAGCCTTCATTTTGTTTCTCTGCCATAGCTTTGCTTTTAGGAAAATTGTTCATTAATACATTGCAAAAAGAAGAGACATGTGAAAATAATTTATATGATAGCTACACAATTGGAATGCAATTTAAGTGGCAATGCAGAGTGAATCAACCTAATTCAAAACCCCACATTTATTGAGGAAAAAAGCAACCTCTCTTTGTGTCAGTATTTATTTCCTCAAGAGAGACTGTCAAGATAAACCAGAATTTCCTTATACAGATGTCGGAGATGACATGTCCCAAACTGGGCAATCTCTCAGCCTGCTTATACCGTTTCCCATGTTCTTTCTGACAGCAATCACGTCTGGGGACTCTCCACTTCTAATGGTTTATAAGAAACACTAGGACAGGAATCATAATATTGCTGTCAAAAAAAGAAGTGTGCCTGCTTACCAAGTCAAGAGGAAATAATGAAATATTCTGCAGTTTGGTCCTTCCCTCCTTATCTTTTTTCCCCTATTGCCTTCTATTGGATTTCTCAATAGCAGAATGAGTGGCACGTAGTTCAGGGATCTGGCAACCCTCAGCGTTTTGGATGTCTGTATATCGTGATATCGAAACTAGACCGCAATAATTTGAAGATTCCACCTGGTAAGGAATGCCAGCAATTAATTAAGTTCCCAGACTAGAATTAACTCACCAAAGGCATTTGAAGTCATGAGACAGAGGCAGATTTATTCATCCATAGGAAGGAGACCTTTTGGCTCACGGCTAAGAGACAAGTCTCCCCACATGTGTCCCTGCAAGGGGCTAAATAGAGTCTGTTTCATTGTTACAGGATTGGCTGAGACTTTGATAGTGTGGCTAGAAATCTGGGGCTATGGCTAGGCTGGGGCTAGGCTGGGGCTATGCTCAGGGGGAGGGGAAAAATCCAGAGGGGAGGCTGATATGTACCCAGTAGGGTATTAGGAAGTTCAGGACCAGGAGAACAATGGAGGGTCTGGCCAGGAGGAAGCTTGACTTGACAAACCAGCTTTGAGAGTATATGAATGTCTCTCACCCTTGGTAGACAAAGGGCGTTGGAGTTCCCTTGTTTGTGAGTCATTGACTGGGACTGATCCATAGCAACAGAGTAGTTTAACATGGATTCCAATACCTTTGCCACACACACACATACACAGACACACAGACACACACACACACACAAACAACCCCTGGTGGCACAGTGGGTTAAACCACTAAGCTGCTGTTGGCTGAAAGGTCACAGGTTCGAATCCAGGGAGTGGCATGAGCTCCTGCTGTCAGCCCCAGCTTCTACCAACCTAGCAGTTCGAACGCATGCAAATGTGAGTAGATCAATAGGTACTGTCTAGTGGGAAGGTAATGGTGTTCCATGCAGTCATGCCGGCCACACAACCTTGGAGGTGTCTACGGAGAATGCTGGCTCTTTGGCTCAGAAATGGCGATGAGCACCAACTCCCAGAATCAGACATGACTGGACTTAATGCCAGGGGAAAACCTTTACCTTTACCTTACACACACACACACACACACATGCACACACATATATTCTTGATTAAATGTACACAGATTTAACATGTGAAGGGGATCCTTCTTGCAAGATGTCCAAGACAAGTCCTTTTATACCATTTCAGCTTGATACTCTTTAGCAAACTGTAGATCACCAGACTATAAATCCTTTTTGTTGTGGGGGGGGGGGGGGGGAGTGGTGTTCTATAACAGGGGGTGGGCACGACCTTTCTTCCTGATGTGTTGTCAATCTCTCTTTCCCCTCCCCCATTTTACTTTTACTTTGGGGAAAAAACCTCTTTAAAATAGACCCCACACCCTAAGGAATGCAAGGGGAAAGTTTGCCACATTTATTTGCTTCTACACTAGGCAGCTAACTGGAACTTAGAAAGAGGAAACCTTTTTTACATTAAAAATAAATAATTCCTTTCTTTCCAAATTTTGGAGGACTCAAGAGGAGACTTTGCATCCTCCAAAACGGTCTTAGGGGATTCATGCAACCACAAGCCACTCTTCTCACCACTACTACATATTTCCTAACTATTCACAGATGAAGACTAGGGGTCATTCCATGCTGTAGAATTAATGTTTTGAAATCCTGAAATTTGTAGTTTTGCAAAGCACCAGTGCTCCAAGCTTCCATTTGAGGGAGTATAGCTGTGAGGTTGATTTATGAGATTTTGTTCTACCCCTTTTCTGTCCTCTTGCTCTTCTGGATCACTTCTTCAGCATTGCTGGAGGCACTGTTTCTCTCTCATGAATCTACAACAGCTTCCTATTAGCAATATTTGCAGTCTGCCAATGCCCACACAGACAAATATGAATTTCTGCTTGTATCTCTGGCTGAACTCCTTTGAACTTTGCCAGTTTGAACAAAACAGAAAAGAAAGGAGAAAAATAGGACAAGAACTGAGAAACACTCTTGAACACTGGCAAAAATGGGACATAGTGCTGAGTTAGAAGAATCAACAAAGCAAACTATAAAATAAACCAGCAAACCTATTCAGAAAACAAAAGTAAACCATACCCAAGAGAGTATTTTAGAATTTTTCAAAATTCTTAAGTAAAGTGTTAGGTATGATCATCTAAGTCAGTGGTTCCCACTCTTTCTTCCTCCAGACATATTGGACTCCATCTCCCAGAATTCCTGAGTTGGGCAAGCTGGCTGGGGCTCCTTGGAGTAGATGTCCCAAAAACTCAGAGATTTCTGGATATTCCAGGTGTTTCTATGGTATGATTCCACCAGACACTATCATAACATCACCCAAGAAGACCTTCACAAATTATTAGAGAGGTTACCTTTCTAGGAATTTTCTAAGATCTCCAGAATACTGCGGAAGTTGTTCATTTCAACCAGGTTCACTTTTATTCACACTTTCCTGCTTTCACTGTAGGTTCAAGAACATGTACATGATCATAGTGTCCACTTCCACATGGGAAAAAGAGAATGCCTTCAAGTAGACAGTGACTTATAGATACTCTCTTATAGGGTTTTCTTGGCAACATTTTTCAGAGAAGTTTCCCTTAGCAATACTTACTTAGTGGATTTCCGTGACCCAGGGCAGACATCCATTAACCAATATTCTGGGCAATCTTGTATGTTATACACTGGGTATGGGTCACAGAGAGACCTTCCCAGCCACTGCAGAGATAGAAGGGAGTCCCAAACATCTAATAGCACCAAACATGGTTTGCACTGCTAGCTGGCTTCCCTAATCATCTCTTCCCACCCTCTGTGCCACAGAAGTCTATAGTTGTTATCTGCAGTGATGTCACATCAGTAACAAAGCAAGTCAGGGAGAGGAAGAACTCCCCTTTCCCACCTCCCTTCCAAGAGTGATCTAGTGCCCTGACTGGCAACCATTGCCACACAGATAGTAGTTCCCCTTGGGAAACTTAAGAAACCGCAAGTTGCTTCTGGTGTGAGACGTTGCCCAGGGGATGCCTGGATGTTTTGATGTTTTTACCATCCTTGTGAGAGGCTTCTCTCATGTCCCCACTTGGGGAGCTGGAGCTGACAGAGGGAGCTCATCCACACTCTCCCTGGATTTGAACCTCCAACCTGTCAGTCTTCAGTCCTGCCAGCACAAGGGTTCAACCCATTGTCCCTAGACTGCCCAAACTTGGGAAACATAGAATGGCAGTGGGGCCAGTTCCCACAAGATTAAATTTTGGGGGATAGACAATTGTGGGCCAGAATTCAGATTATCTCTTGGTTTGGCAAATGTGGGGCAAGAATGTGTTAAGTTGCACTTGCCATGCACTACTCCAGATCAGCCTTGTGTGGTGTTTGGCTCCCATTGGGCTGATCTAACCCTACAGCGACCTAAGTGGAAAGCCAGGGCTTTAATATCTGCTTGGGCCACATGTACACTGACCCAAGTAGTTTTCCAGAGTGCTAGTTATCTTTTTGTCTTTCTCTCTGATACACACACACACCTACTTTTGTCAGGCACCAATTTCATGAGGCCTTTAAAATCTTCCTCACTCCAATATTTCAAGCTGACAGAAGCTGGCTCACCATAGGAAACCCTTGCACGCTTGATTAATGCTTTGATAAATGATCCAAAGTGACTGTCCTCCCACCTTGGTTGCCACATCACTCTTCTGCGAGGCCATTTCATGAAAGTCTCCCGTAGCAGTTTACACCGACTATGGGACTCAAGGGATGCATTCTTTCCTTTAGCTAGGTTTGCAGGCTAAAGTAATACATCAAGGTCAAAGAGATAAGTTAATGTGTTTGAGTGATGGGGAAGAATCTGCAGGTGCTGGAGGAACACTGCCTAATTTAATACAATAATATCGTGTGCTTGCCGTTGGTTTAGTAGATAGGTGTTATTTTTTTCCAAAATAGATTTATGGAGGGTTTATAAATAGGGATGCAGACTAACGCTATATTTTTTATTTATGGGAATGAAGATGATATACTCGCAGGTATGGGTTGCAATCCCAATGGTAGCAATAGATTCTGGGGCAGTGATTGTAAATCTGGAAAGAAAAAGAATAAAACTGCATGACCAGTTATGCAGTTAAACTATTTAGTTAATACAAATACTTGGAGAAGGGAGTAAAGTATGAGCTGTAAGAATGGAAAACAATAATGAGCAACTCCTTAAAGCTTGTAAATGTATCTTATGATGAATCTACTCTGTAGAATGACTTTCAGCACTTTAACTCCCATGACTTGATAGTATGGACTTACTGCGTAGTTAAGATTTGAGGACATCACTCTTCCAAACAGATATCAGAAGAGTTGCAAGACTGAGAACAGGCCATTGGAGAGGGATTGGCTGGTGACTGCTGGAAGAACACTTTGGTTTTCTCGATGTTCAATGACAGGCCGAGCTTCTTGTATACTTCTGCAATGGTGTTTAGAGTGGCTTGTAGGTCTTGTGACGGCACGAGTGGCGCCACCTATGTGTAGAACCATTAGTTGCATGATTTAAACTGTTGTATCATGCTTAATCCTGCTGTTTTACCCTGCTTATGTATAGTTGGATTGATTGGTTATTTATAGCTATCAATCAGTGTTGTTTGCTCCAGTTGAATTGCTTTCTCAAGCTCAATTGTTTGGCTCCACCTCTTCCTGGAGGAGGGGAGTGCTTCCTATCTCTCATTCTGCCATCACAGTGTCTATCAGATGGACTTGAGTAAGAGACTTGACTCTAAAAGACCCTGATTAAATTACCTCTCAGCACCAATTCTAAGGTTTTTTACCCTTGGGACTCATGCTTTATGTCCAGATCATCCTGGACAACATTGAGGAGACCCAAGTGCCTTCAAACCGGTTCTTTTGGCACCAGAGGAAGGTCTTTTCACTTCAACATAGGCCATTGGACTGGGGTTGTGTTTATTCTGATATTCACAGTCATTGAGGAAAGAGGAAACAGGAAAAGCTTCTCAGCTGCAAACTCCTTGGACTTCAGAGATTGTAAAGTATATTTCCTTTGTCCCTTTTGAAACATCAAGCTTATACCTGAGAAAGATAACTCATTGTGAACAATAAATACCATTTTGAGTTATCTGTTGTGTTTTGGTCTTTGGGAGTTCCAGTTTCCTATAGGAGGGCAAGAAGCAATCCCCTGGGGAAAGATGCCACGTCCATGCCTCTCTCATTAAGTTATAGCCCCCAGGCGCGATGGCACAGGTCTTCTGAATGCGCACAGAAGACGTCATCAGCATATGGATCATCATATGGAACAGCCATTATGTACGCTCTTGTGCCAGTGACAGATTTAGGACAAATGTGCTAGTTAAATTCTGAAGCCCTTTACTTGGGCTCTGAAGGAGGCAGGCCCATTAGGCCTACACTGCTGGCTATGTGGTAAACCACCATAAACTATCAATTCTTTCATTATGTCTGGAATAACTCCATAATCGAATGCCTACAAATGTAGAACTGTACCACATAAGCAAAATACATTGGGTTCTCTTTTTTTGGCAGGAAGATGGACCCCCCCCCCCCACTCCCCAGTCAATGGGGCCTTGTGCTTAAGCACACCTAAGCACAATGGTAACTCTGGCACTGCCTTGTGCACAGTGGCATAAGAAGCAGATGCATCATGTGTATTCAACCTAAGAATGATACAGTGCAACTACCTCAAGTAAGTATAGAGTTGTATTAGACAAGTGGATATCAGCCAGCAAATGCAGAATGCAAACAGAAGAACAACTTCCTTCCTTTCTGCCTAATGATGGCTTGAGATAATGAGATTCTATCTTGTAAAAATAATAAATGGGTTTTCATTTCTTGGAAGCTGTTCTGGTCCACACAATTGGGCAAGCAGAGAACAAAGTTCAAAGTAGAAATTCCTCTCCAAAGAATCGATCTCTGTAATGACAGGCTCAGTGGATCAACTGCAAAACAGAAAGTTAAAAAGCTCTTTAATCCATAGTCAGATACGGCCCATTAGCTTTCTCTCCCGTGGTTGTTAGGAAGTGGCACAACTGGAAACGAGCCTTCTTGCTATGCTCCAAAATAAATGCCCAGTAATAGTACTGGCATCAAGAGGAGGATGACCCAGCTTTAGGGATGCCCTTTTCAGCCAGACTCAGGCGAAGGACTTGGGGTTTTGCTTAACAAGGCAATTAATATCTTTGATTTGTTTTGCCCCACCAAGTTCCAGCTTGAAGATCCCGATTTACAGAACAAGGGTGATTCTTCCCCTTGGTCATGTCCTTCTTCCTTTTATGTTCCTTTTCCTACAGACTTCATGAAAGCAGTCAAAGAGGAATGGACTAAAACTACCAACCATATATCCACTTAGAATCATAGAATCATATAGTTGGAAGAGACCTCGTGGGCCATTCAGTCCAAAACCCTGCTAAGAAGTAGGAAAGTTGCATTCAAAGCACTCCCGACAGATAGCTGTCCAGCCTTTGTTTAAAAGCCTCCAAGGAAGGAACCTACACCACACTCCGAGGCAGAGAGTTCCACTGCTGAACAGCTCTTACAGTCAGGAAATTCTTCCTAATATTCAGGTGGAATCTCCTTTCCTGTAATTTGAAGCCATTGTTCCACATCCTAGTCTCCAGGGCAGCAGAAAAAAAAGCCTGCTCCCTCCTCCCTATGACTTCCCCTCACATGGCCCTCATCATGTCTCCTCTCAGCCTTCTCTTCTTAAGGCTAAACATGCCCAACTCTTGAAGCCGCTCCTCATCAGGCTTGTTCTGCAGACCTTTTTAATTTTAGTTGCCCTCCTCTGGACATATCTTCCTTCAATAGCGGTGTGTAGAATTGGACACAGTATTCCAGGTGTGGTCTGACCAAGGCAGAACAGAGGGGTAGTATGACTTCCCTGGATCTAGACACTAGACTCCTATTTATGCAGGCCAAAATCCCATTTTTAAAGCTGCTGTATCTCATTGTTGGCTCATGTTTAACTTGTTGTCCATGAGGACTCCAAGGTCCTTTTCACACATACTGCTCTCGAGCCAGGCATCCCCCATTCTGTATGTTTGCATTTCATTTTTTCAGCTGTTACATCTATTTATTGTCTCTCTATCCCAAGCCATTTATGCCAAAACTACAAGTTCCATCAGTGGATACCCCAGTTTTAGCTCTTGTTTTTTCTTCCATATATGTCAAGGATGGAGATAATGTTTCGATGAATCCTGAGAAGACAATATACATTCATCCCTTTAAAAATCACATGAGGCCTCATTCCCAGCCATCCGAATGGCCTCAACTATTCCCAATTTTTCTATGCCAACTTAGTATGAGCCAGAGATCTCCTCAAGGAGGTATTGCAGACTAATCTTATGTCAAGGTAACAATGAACTATCTAAAACCTGCCAATTTACAGATAATACAATTTAGTTCTGGGACCCAAGAAGCTTCTGTCCTAGTCCAATGCCAGACTTCACTTAAAAACTGGCATGTCAATGCCTGTTTGAAGCAGAATATGGCTTTTGCTCTCTTTGGTGGTGTCAAATACTTTGATCACTTGCCTCATCCTGTTTTTGTAGAAACAAGGGATAAAAAGAAGGCAATAGTAAGTTACTTACCTACTAAGGTGATCCCTCGTAGTCCGAGGATGATCGCCCTCTAAGTGTAGTGTCTTGAGGGTAGATACATAGGTAGCTGTAGTATCTTCTTAGCAAAGGTTTTTCCATCAGGAGCAGTCTTTCTTTGATTTCTACAAATATAATTACAACTCCCCTTGCCCTAGAGACAATACACTTGGCAGACAGCACTGGTGTGAGAACAGATACTAACCCCAGAAGCAGTCTCAGATAACAATTCTGTGCCAAAATCATCTCAGATATTTGGATCTGCTGACCCAAGGCAGAGTTTATCATTAAGAAAACCCCAGCCTTGGAGATTGAATGAAGCATTTAGCTGAACAATGGCCTTCCCGCGAAGGTGGTTGACACTACTATTAATTTTCAATGTCCATCCACTAGGGTAATTTGTGACTTTGCTCTCTGAGTCTTTCTAAGATGATGCATAAGAATGGTTTGTGGTATGAATTCATCTGCTAGCACTTTATTATAGCAGTGTTTCTCAATCTGGGGGTTGGGACCCATGGGGGAGTCATGAGAGGGTGTCAAAGGGGTTGCCAAAGACAATCAGAAAACAATTTTTTCTGTTGGTCATGGGGGTTGGAAATTTGGCCAATTTCTGTCATTGGTAGGGTTCAGAATGCTCTTTGAGTGTAGGTGAACTATAGTTGCTAGGTGAACTATAAATCCTAGCAACTACAACTCCTAAATATCAAGATCTATTTTCCCTAAACTCCAGCAGTGTACACATTTGGGCATATTGAGCATTCACACCAAGTTTGGTCCAGATCCATCATTGTTTGAGTCCACAGTACTCTCTGGATGTGGGTGAACTACAACTCCAAAACTCAAGGTCAATGATCACCAAACCCTTCCAGTTTTTTCTTTTGGTYATGAGAGTTCTGTGTGCCAAGTTTGGTTCAATTTCATTGTTGGTGGAGTTCAGAATGCTCTTTGATTGTAGGTTAACTATAAATCTTGGCAACTACAACTCCCAAATGACAAAATCAATCCCCCCCCCCCCGCAAACCCCACCAAAATTTTTAACAAGGAGACACTAATGACTTATGCTTTTATTGATGCTGCTATGGTTTTTATTATATGTTAATGTTTTTAATTGTATTTATCRTATTGTGGGCATTGAATGTTGTCCTGTTAACCACCTTGAGTCACCTGTGGGCTGAGAAAGGCAGTATACAAATACGGTAAACAAATAAATAATAAATAAATATTCAAATACTGGGTATTTTTGCCAAATTTGGTCCAGTGAATGAAAATACATCCTGCATATCAGATATTTACATTATGATTTATAACAGTAGCAAAAGTACAGTTCTGAAGTAGCATTAGAAATAATTTCATGGTTGGGGGTCACCACAACACGAGAGCTGTATTAAGGAGTCGTGGCATTAGGAAGGTTGAGAACCACTGTATTACAGAATGGATTGTGCAGTGGTGAATAACCTTACATGCTTAAAATATGTGCATTTTCTTTGCTCTTCTTTTAGGGTGGTCTCAAAAGCTTGCTGTATATCTGATGGTCTTTGAAGATGGTCACTCTACTGAAACTTTGGACAATTCATCACTACCCTGCTTGGTATCTCTATAAGTTTTTTTCTGCCCTAAATGTCCCATTGAACTACTACAGAGGACCTCATTTCATGTCTGGCTATAGCAACATAGCCAGATGCTTATCTGTTTTTCTCCCTTCTTTATCAGGCATGGAATAGCTGGGATATGAAGTTGTAGCAACTCTGTGCCTTGTAAATATCCAGCTGTAGCATAGTTCCATTTGCAAAAATACTAAGCTGCACAAAGCCATGTAAGGTCCTGGCTAATACATATTATAGGCTTCAATTGGATGTGAATAATGCTGGAATGGAAGACAAGTTACTACTCTCTCTTACTGGTGAGTCTGCAGTGCTTTGAGTAGTGAAAATGTGACAGCAAAACCTGTCCCCCATTTCCCCCTTGCATTCCCGTTGAAGACAAGCTGGACCCACCTGTTGACCTTCTGTTGCCCAAGCAAAGTGACACAATGTCGGAAAAAAAATGCAGACCACAAAGAGGATTGAGGGAATGGCAGCCCCGTATGAAAGCAATATTTCAACATTTTGAATTTTGACAAGCCAACCGGGCAAAAATAGTCAAGTGGAACATAACTCTAGAGACTGGTAAGCATTTTTACAAGCGGAATGAAGAGCTTAACAAGGCCTTTTGAAGGTATAGTTAAATTTTGTGAAGCCTTTACAATCCCACAGTATGCATAAAATAAGCAGGAGGGGATGGAAGGTTGACGCTTTTGTGATAACAGTTTGCAACTGCATGATGAATGACAATGAAAAGGAAATTACAAACTGTAGTCATTTCCAGCTGGGAGGAAGCATGGGGGATTCAAGCAGGCTTAACAGGGCAGTACCTGTACACAAGTCTTCACCATATCTTTATTAATGATCTGTCACATAAGAAACTGCCTCTTTCACTGCATTAGATTGGGGTTTCTGGAGTTAATGGGATGGCCTTTTGAAAGATAATATAACGATCCATGCTTTAGGAGAGAGGCGAATATAGTGTAGTACCTGTGCTCTACTGTTATTGTCATTGAAAACCCCTGCAGCCATTCTCAAATACCCAGACCCCTCTTTTTAAGAATGACATGATTTCTGGGGAATGTTTTACCATGCAGAAAGCTTCCACAAACAAGTAGGAACTGGGTTGTTGTAGGTTTTTCCGGGCTATATGGCCATGTTCTGAAGGCAATTTTTCTCCTGACGTTTTGCCTGCATCTATGGCAAGCATCCTCAGAGGTAGTGAGGTCTGTTGGAAGTAGGAAAAATGGGTTTATATATCTGTGGAATGACCAGGGTGAGACAAAGGACTTTTTTCTGCTGGGGCTAGCTGTGAATGTTTCAGCTGATCACCTTGATTTGCATTCAATGGCTTGGAAGCGCCTGGGGGGAATCTTTTGTTGAGAGTGATTTTATGTGCCTGTTTGTTTCCCCTCTGTTGTTTTGCTGTTGTAATTTTTGAGTTTTTTAATACTAGTCTATAGGCCTGGGTAACAACGGAAAAATTTGTTTCTAAAATCGATTCGTTTTTTTGGGGTTTTTTGCGTTTCGATATTTAAAAAAATTCCGAAATTTTCCTTAAAAAAAGTTCGATATTTACGAAATTTCGTAAATGGTAAAAAAATTACAAAACAATAACGAAACAATAACGAATCGATTCGTTAATGGCGGCCGCGATCGCGCAATACGCTAAAAAAACTTCTGAAGCTTCCCTCTCCCTCTGTTGTTGACTGTTGGTGTGATATTATAATTTTTTTTCACTAATTAAACAAAAAACAACTATAAAACTTGCCCCAGACATGCGGAAATAATAACGAAACGACCTCAAACCAATAACGAAACGAATACATAACGAAATACGAAGCATTTACAAAACGAATTGAAAAATTCGTTTCGTTTTTAAGTTGCTCCAGAATGGTTCGTTATCGCTTCGTTAAAAAAAAATAACGAATTTTTAACGAATTACGAATTAACGAAACGAAACCGCCCAGCCCTAGTAGCCAGAATTTGTTCATCTTCATGGTTTCTTCCTTTCTGTTGAAATTGTCCACATGCTTGTGGATTTCAATGGCATCTCTGTGTAGTGTGACATGGTGCTTGTGAAAGTGGTCCAGCATTTCTGTGTTCTCAAATAATATGCTGTGTCCAGGTTGGTTCATCAGGTGCTCTGCTATGGCTGACTTCTCTGGTTGAAGTAGTCTGCAGTGCCTTTCATGTTCCTTGATTCATGTTTGGGCACTGTGTTTGGTGGTCCCTATGTAGGAACTATTCCCATTCCACCCCAACAAACATCCTTGAACCCTAATACCTCCATTTCATCTGAAGTCCCTCTAAAAAATCATGACAAGAAGTGACAACCATTTTGAGAGAAGAAATTGGAGAAGAAAATAAAACATTTCAGCTTGCTGTGAGGAGTGTAGTCCATGAAAAGGTCTAGAGAAATTTGTCCTGGTTGATTACTCCTTTCTGTAGAATATTACAATTAAGTAAAGGTAAAGGCGTTCCCTTGATATTAAGTCTAAACGTGTCTGACTCTGGGGTGGTGGTGTTCATCTCCATTTCTAAGCCAAAGAGCTGGCATTGTCCATAGACACCTCCAAGGTCATGTGGCCAGCATGACTGCATGGAGCGGCATTACTTTCCCGCAGAACAGGTACCTATTGATCTACTCACATTTGCATGTTTTCAAACTGCTAGGTTGACAGAAGCTAGGGCTAATAGTGGGAGGTCACCCCGCTCCCTGGATTCGAACCACTGACCTTTTGGTCAGCAAGTTGAGCAGCTCAGCAGTTTAACCCATTGTGCCACCAGGGACTCCTTGTGATTAGCTACCCCTTTTGCCCATATTACCTGAGCTTGGACTGTTTCTTTAGAAGTCATTTTAACAGTCATTTTACCCTCATTGTTATATTTTGAAAAGATACTATTTCTTTTTTGTTGGATAGATTCTTATCTAAATTAATAGGGCCAAGTTCTAATTGTATTTTTGGTATACTTACCCTATAATACTTACATATCACCTGTCACATCAGCACTTTTAATCCTGTACCCATTACTCTGGCCCGGCCCAGTTTTATTGTGTCTTGGTGTATTGTTTATTGCTTGTTGTTTAATATTGCTTTAATTGTTTTTAATTTGCTTTAGGTTATGTATTGTTATGTTGTGTTTTGAGGCCTTGGCCTTTGTAAGCCGCATCGAGTCCTTCGGAAGATGCTAGCGGGGTACAAATAAAGTTAATAATAATAATAATAATAATAATAAGTTCTAGGCAAAAGTAGTAAAAGCTGAACCTCTTGCAAAAAAATGAATATGACAAGTCACTAGGGATGCAAATATTTGCTTATTTTGTTCTCCCGTACAAGAACAAATGATTTTAAAATGTTTTCTACCTGATTGGCTTGATTTGTGGATTTTTGTGCACATTCAGTGACTTTTCCAATGATTCTGTTTCCTACACGAGCAAATTTGTCAGCAAAAAGCCCTCTGGTGCTACAAATGCTGTGATGGTTGTCCATGTTCTCAATGGGGTGTCTGGCTCAGTTGAACAGCTATTCTTTTCAAGGAAGAGAAAATGTGTTTGTATTTGCATCATTGACAGAGATCCTAGAGTAACTTGGCAAAAGAAAAAGCTCAGTCAAATTCATCTTAGTCTCTCCCAAGCCTCATAGTTGAAACCTATTTACCTATTATTATTATTATTATTATTATTATTATTATTATTATTATATTATTATAACTTTATTTGTACCCCGCTAGCATCTCCCAAGGGATTCGATGCGGCTTAGGATTCCTAGGATTCACACCCACACTCATGGTCATTTAGACCACACTCATGGTAATTTAGTGTCTGGGGGGAGCCCCCGTGATGCAGTGGGTTAAACCTTTGTGCCTTGTGACTTGAAGGTTGCAGGTTCAAATCCAGCTTGGGGAGAGTGTGGATGAGCTCCCTCTATCAGCTCCAGCAACATGAGGGGACATGAGAGAAGCCTCCCTCAAGGATGGCAAAAACATCAAAAAACATCCGGGCATCCCCTGGGCAACGTTCTTGCAGACAGCCAATTATTTCACACCAGAAGTGACTTGCAGTTTCTCAAGTCCTGACATGAACAAAAAAGTGTCTGGGGGAGGTCTCCAGCCAGTATTCACCAATGGTTCTGGATGAAAATACATATAGAATAATAATAATAATATAATAAAACTTTATTTATATATCACGCTATCTCCGCGAGCGGGACTCAGGAAGGCTTCCAAGTAATATTACTAAAATACAGAGTAAATAGCATAACATAAAATTAAAAGAACAACATAAGCATAAAATTATCACAATAACACACATATATTAAAAATAATCCTGCCTGTTCAGAGAAATTAAAAGGCAGGGCCGTGGCTAGTGCAAATTCAAAATATGAGGGGGCTGGGAATTAAGTACAGTGCAATAAGAGGCTAACAGTAATAGCAGGTACGGGTCTGTGGATGCTCATTTCCAGGGCCTATTAGAGGGATGACTGGGGTAATAGGTAAGAAGTATAAGGCCATATTCCACAATGTTTGGGGCTGGGCTAGAACTGGTCATTCTCAAAGGTTTGCTGAAACCACCAGATCTTCAAGCTCTTACGAAAGGAAGGGAGGGATGGGGCCTGTCTTATTTCCTTTAGAAAGACATTCCAGAGGCAGGGGGCCACCATCGAGAAGGCCCTTTCTCTTGTCCCCACCAACTGTACTAGAAGACATGATCCTTCCAGATCTTCTGGAGATACTTTAGAGCAGGGGGTCTCAAACTGAGGGTCCCCAGGTGTTTTGGCCTACAACTCCCAGAAGTCCTCACCAGTTTACCAACTGTTAGGATTTCTGGGAGTTGCAGTCCAAAACATCTGGGGACCCACAGGTTGAGAATCACTGCTTTAGAGGTACAAGAAGGTGACTTTTCCGGTTTTTGTTGTAGGCTTGGGTGATCAAGAAAAAATTGGTTCTAAACTCGTTTCGTATATAGCGATTCGATTTTGAAATGATTTCTGAAATTTTCTTGAAAAAAAGATTGGAAATAGCAGAAATCCGAATCGCTTTGTTTGCTTCATTAATGGAAGGTGACCCTCCCTCCCTCCAGAACCATTAAGTAACTTTGACAAAGTCAGAAAACCTAAACAAACAGTTTAAAATCTTGCAGTTTCCCTTCCCTGTTAGTTTTAAAATCTTGCGGTTTCCCTTCCCTGGCTGGTGGTGAAGGGCGATGCAGAGGGACGAGGTGGGCATGGCTAAGAACAGCTCTTCCTGAAGGCCACGCCCCCAGTTGTCTTCAGAAAGAGTTGTTATTAGCCACGCCCACCTCGTCCCGCTGCATTGCCCTTCACCACCAGCCAGGGAAGGGAAACCACAAGGCTTTGCCAAAGTTGCTTAATTGTTCTAAACATCAAAATAACTGTGGGAGACATCCAAAAATAATTCCAAACAATGGGTAAGTGGTTTAAATTTGGAATTACTCCTCCCACTTTTCTTGCATGGCTTGAAATTGGCTCAAAAGGGATTTTTCCCGGATTAATTCTGATTTTAGAAGCTTCCGAACAAACTTACCAAAGTCTAGTTTGTTGAGTTATAGAAACACAAATGGATGCATCATAGATTCCTCTTGCCCTCCCTAAATGGTTTGGGTAGGGCATGCAGGCAGCAGCAAATTAGGTTATGAGGGAATAGAAGTTATTCTGTAAGAGAGATACCTTCTTTTACAATGTCAATGAAAGCCCATATAGGACTCTAACCCTTTAGAACTCCTATGGTTCTTGAGACCAGCCAATAACAACCCATCACCATTCCATTTTTGTTTGTATTCCTAAACAGAGGTCCATCAAACCCCAGCAGGCCATCATATATAAGTGGTGAATTCTGATTGACCACAAGGTTCATCGTTGGTACATGCTGTATAAAAGTTTCTACAGCCACTCTAACCAAAAAGTGTTTTTCATGTGTAATTAAAGCTGCCAGACCCTCATTACAATAAATTAACCTAATTTTTATTTTCCACATTACTGTGTTACAAAACCCCCTCTCAGAAATTAGACATTGACAACGCATTAATAACAATTAAGCCATGCCACATACTTTGAAGTTAGTCGCCCATTCCAAAGAGTAAATGGTCCCAATTTTTTAAACTTTCATTTTATATCAAATTGCTTCTGTATATAGATAATTAATTATGTTTATTGGAAAATTGGGCTTGATGCCAATGGAATGGTGCATGTATTTGTGTGTGTGTATCTAATATTTCTCTTCTTTCCGTGAGTGCAGAGAGTGTGATATAGTGTTTGTATTAAGTGGAAATTAATCTATATTAGGTTAGATCTACACTCTAATCATAATGAAGTAGAAATGAGATGGCAGGCACATGGGGAAGTGGGATGAATGGCATGACTGCAAGCAGAGAGGTAGGGTATGCCATTTCTGAATGCTGTTTTGTGAGGGGAAAGACACAGTGAACAGTGTTCACACTACACAATTTAACACTTTCAATCCTTTTTCATTGCCATCACTCTTATCTTACATGATTCTGGAAATTTATGGAATTCTAGAGTTGAAAGAGACCACAAGGGCCACCGAATCCAACTCGATTCTGTCTTGCAGGAGCACACAACCAAAGCACTCCCAGTAAATGGCTACCCATCCTTTATTTTAAAGACCTGCAAAGAAGGAGAATCCACCACAATCCAAGGCAGAGTATTCAACTGTCAAACAGATCTTATTGTCAGGTTCTTTCTAATGTTTGTTTAGGTGGGGTCTCTTTTCCTGCAAATTGACTTCACTGATGTCCCTAGCACAACCCTATGGTTAGTTTCCAGCAGAAGTTGACTGTAGAGGATTTAGTGATTCCTAGAGAGAACATGATAATTTAATCCATGGATATTCAAATCTGTAAATGTGAAATCTGCAAAAGTGGAAGGCCACAATTTGGTGAGTCTAGCTCTGATTCCATGGCTTTGGATTCCATGGCTTTGGACCCTGGAATGTCAAGAATGGAGAAGTTTGGTTTAACTATTGGATGAATGCATCCAAATACAATCATTGGCCATAATCCTACTAAGTTAATTACAACTCAGGTAGACTCATTGAATCCATTGTTAAGTCAACACAAATGATGTCAATATAAATATATGCTTTTATGGTTGTATATTAACTATTGTGCCGTCACACCCAGACCCCTTAAAAATAAAACTGCGATGTGCTGCTCTCTTTGTCTGGGTGGACTGCTGGGATCTTTCTTTAGAAGTTCAAATTTTCTGAGTAACTGAGTCCACTTCAGGTATGGAACACTAAACAGAGTATTTATTTCCAAAGGCCCTGCAGACAGCTTATCAAAGTTACAAACAGTCAATTGGTAAAGCATAGAGGTGAGCTTTCTTTCATTCAGTTATTGAGGTAACCCTTTTCCAAAAAGTAGAAGGAATTCTGGAATCCCTTTACCCTAACCGTGAGCTCCTATGGTCAGAAAAAAAGCAGGTTTTTCCCCTATCTATTGCTCAAAGTTAGCTTTGGAGGCAAATGCTCAATACTATCTATTTAACTCAATAGTTCTTTCTCAATAAACTCAATACTCAATACTTTCTCAATAGCTTTTCTATTTATCTATAATTTCTCTATAAACTCAATAAGTTTCTCTATCTGTCTCAATATAGCTCAATAGTTATCTATAACTCCATATTAATAGCTCAATAGTTATCTATAACTCAATAAGCTATAACTCAACATTAATAGCTCAATAGTTATCTATAACTCAATATTGCTCAATAGTACTTGCAATTGTTTCTCAGAGCTACCCTGATGTGGCCAACAGCACATCTGAATTCTTCCTTTAGACTGAAAAGGCAGGGGAGATTCTAAAATGGATATCCCTTCCCTGAGAGAAAGGGCGGGCTCCAAACTCAAAGAGCTGCTCTCTAGGCCAATAGCTGCAAAGGGTCTGCAGATTGGCTTTCCCGCCTCTGAAACTGCTAACCTTTTAGGGCTTTGCAAAACTGCAGCAGCCCTGGGAGAAATGCAAGGGGAAGACACTCTAAGCAACTAAAATGGTAATGTAAACCAGACTCCTGGGAGATGGAACAACTATGGTTTAATATGTGCTTCTATAGATGCATTTGACTATATTGTTCCTCACCTCGAGCTGAAAGGAGAGGAGGATAATACATTAAATTCTTTGTTGTTATTGTGGTTGTTATTGTTATTATTATTAAAACCAATTGGTTCAAGAATTCTACTCAAGTCAGGACTAACAATAGAAATAAGGCCATTGTAATGTCATTTTGATAAAGATTCTGAGATGGTCAGAATTTCTGAAAAAGTAAGTATTTAATGCTAGATTGCCATCAAACTGGAGTGAAATCTGAAGTAAATGAGAAGATGGTGTCTGAGGCTTAACATCTGTAGGCATGTTGAGAGAAGAAAAAAGAATTTTAATAAGGGCTCAATCCACATTGGTGTCTGAATTAATTATGTATTGTCAGTATAATGAACTGAACACTGAATTAATTGCAGAATGGGACTAGCAGATCCTTCTACACTGGGTGTTTTTTGTTTTTAACCATACACCAGCACTTAGTTTATAAAAACTGGAGAATTAAAGACAATGCTAAATTGACTATCTCTCTGATTGTTATACAAATATCAGATTTGTTTACAAAAATTGCTTAGAATAAAAATACAGAAAAACATCAGCTTAAAAAACCATATACAGCAGAATAAAAGTAGCAAAGCTCTAGGATGGAGTCCTCAAACTAAGGTCTGCAAAGGTCATTTACCAGGCTCCCGCAATAAATTTTAGACTTTTGGTAAAGGTAAAAGTTTTTGCCTGACATTAAGTCCACTCGTGTCCGACTCTGACGGTTGGTGCTCATCTCCATTTCTAAGCTGAAGAGCCAGCATTGTCCACAGACACCACCAAGGCCATGTGGCCAGCATGGCTGCATGGGGTGTCATTACCTTTCCACCAGAGCAGTACCTATTGATCTACTCACATTTGCATGTTTTTGAACTGCTAGGTTGGCAGAAGCTGGGGCTAACAGTGGAAGCTCATGCTGCTCCCTGGATTTGAACCTGTGACCTTTTGGTAAGCAAGTTCAGCAGCTCAGAAGTTTAACCCACTACACCACTGGGGGCTCCACAAACTTTAGACTTAGGGTCACCCTAAGTCTGAAACAGGTAGAAAGCATACAACAACAACAACAACAACACTCCTAATTAATTTCACTCTCTTATCAGCCAAAAGCAGACTCACACTTCCCACTGAAATACTGGTAAGTTAATGTTAGTTAAAATTGTTTTTGATTTTAAAGATGATGATGATGATTATTATTATTATTTGCACTACACATAAGATATGTTCAGTGTGCATAGGAACATGCTTTTTGAAACTAGTCTCCCCCCCCCCCCCACAATGGTCTGAGAGACTATGAACCAACCTTCTGTTTACAATATTTGAGGACTTCTGCTCTAGGAAAATGACAAGGGTTTCATTGGGTATAAAACAGATAATGGAGCAAGATAGTTCTTTAGTCACGAGTATTATATCAGATGTGGGGTTTACCAAGGGGAGGGGTCTAGGACTACAAATTACAGCATCCACAGTGAGAAAGTGACTATTTGGAAGGCCTTCTCATTTGCAGAAATTGATTCCACAGCATCACATTCCTGTTCTGCAAAAGAATCATGTGGATATTGTGAATACCAAACAAACAAACAAACAAATTAATGGGTCCTAGAGCAAATCAAGCTTGAACACTCCTTAGGTATTTATTTATGACATTTATATGTCACCCTTCTCACCCTAAAGGGGACTCAAGTATGAGAAACATGGAATCATAGAGTTGGAAGAGACCACAAGGCCATCCAGTCCAACCCCCTACTGTGCTAGAACATAGAAATCCCACCGCATAGCGTCATTTCAGTAGCATCATGCCAACAGTGAAGGGGAACAGTCCCATTGCACTATGCAGGTGATAGCAATGTGGCATGGTTAGCAGCTATTGGCAGGTTTTCCCAAGTTAAACAAAGGAAGTCATGGAATGCACATGGCATCATATGATGGGGACAATCACCAAAGACAATGGTCTTGCTTCCCTACCAGTTTGCTTCCTTCATGTGATAAAAGTCCCTTTCCATTTAGAAAATGGCCTCTCCCAAGCAAACAGTGATGTTTTTAAAAAGGCAAAAATGCTCCTAAGAGTTCCTAGAGGGCTTTTAGGAGCAAACAGACCTTTGGGTTTTGGTGTGTGTTGGAGTGTAGTAAAGTGTTTTAACCCCTGAGATCTTTCCAAAGATCATCTACCCTCCCATGGTTGTCCAACTCCATATAGACCATCTCCAAATGTCATAGTGAGCATGTATTTGTTTCCAGTCTAAACTCATAAAATACACACTTACAGTGGTTTGATACCACTTCAACTGACATGGCATATTTATTTACTTACTTACTTAGGCGATCCCTCATTGTCCGAGTAGGATAGTCTTCCAGGATCAGTGTACTGGCGGTGGGTCCATAGGTGACTGTGGAGCCCTATTCTTGATCTGTATCTTCTCCCACAGTGAGGGCATTGGTTTCCAGGTGAAAGGCAGTCCTGGTTGGGGTTGGCTTGATGCGCCTTCCTCTTGGCACCTTTCTCCCTTTCACCCTCCATTCATGCCTCTTCACATTCTACAGCACTGCTGGTCACAGCTGACTTCCAGCTGCAGTGCTCAAGGGCCAGGGCTTCCCAGTTCTCAGTGTCTATGCCAGAGTTTTAAAGGTTGGCTTTGAGCCCATCTTTAAATCTTTTTTCCTGTCCACCAACATTCCGTTTTCCATTCTTGAGTTCGGGAGATGGTGGTCAGGCGTCTGGACAACGTGGCCAGTTGATGGTGGTATGAAAGTGATACATCTGATGCAGGTATACCTCTCAACTGCCATCAGAAAAGAAAAATAGAGGGAAAAGTCCTGGAACACTTACACTTGGCCTACATCTAATAAAACTGCCCTCCTCTTCCCTCTCTCTTGAACCACAGATGACTTGTAGCTCTGTGTTTCAGAAGCTATGCTTTGTTTTTATGCCAAGAGGCAACACTTAGCCCAAATAAATCTTTCAGCTTTGTCTTGGTTAATTTCCCAGTTAATTAACTTAAATGTATTTTGACTTTGTAGGAAATGATAGTGATGTTAGCTGAAAATATTCTACTGAAGGAAGCAGTTGGGAGCGTATCAGATTAAATTGCCAATAAAATAGCTGATTTCTACCCAAAAAGCCGAAGCAGATGGTCTTGGTTCTTGTCCAAAGATTAGCAGGAGATATTTTTAAAAACTCCTTTCCAGTGTGCAGTGACACCAATGGTATTTCTGATGAACAACGCAGTAAACACAAACCAGGTTGTTTTGAATTTACTGATTAAGAAGAATGTTTCACTTTGGCCCAGGTGCCCACATTGGCACTGCTTGTGACTTCACAAACAACTAGAAGTAGAAGGAGAATGGGAAAGTTTTTAAAATTTCAGTAGGGTTAATGCAGCTCAAAATGGTATATATTTGATTATTTTATATCAACACAGTATGCATATTTTATGGTGAAATATGCACAAAACACACACATTTGCATAGCAAAATCTGTGGTCTACAATATATATATATATATATATATATATATATATATATATATATATATATATATATTCAAATGCTATGTGTTTGAAAATTATTATGTAGACATTGGGGTGGAACAGATTTATTAATTATCAGTATGCCAAATTATCATACGGTATCTATGTAGTGTGTTGTGCTTAATGTTAGTTATTAGCTATTAGGGTTGTACAAAATTGTCGTTAATCCTTGTAAGTCGGATCAAATTCATTAAATTTATAGTTACAATGTGATGGCTTTGGGATACTGCATTCGCAGAATGATGAGTGAGTCAATAACTGCTGACCTTTCTGGCGGATGGTGATGATTTTGTGATTCTTTTGGACGAACTGATATTTGCTGTAATTTGTATGAATTGTATGAAGTGTATTTTAATGTGTTTTATACTGATGAGCTATAATGTTTTTCTCATTGTATTGAATTTATGTTGTTAGCCGGCCAGAGTCCCTCCCCGGAGGTGAGAAGACCGGGGTATAAAAACTCTAAATAAATAAATAAATATATGACATATAGGCATGGCCTGCAGCAAAAACGTAAGAACTTACCCAGTTTTTTTCATTCGAATTTTGTAAATCTCAGAAACCTCCCAAAATCTGTTTCATTTTCAGTGCAACAAGCAAAGCAAAGCCAAAAAGGCTGCCATTCATCTTTAAATTAATGACCTCTTGCCATTAGGCGATGGAAGCAGCAGGGAGAAAGCAGACTTCGCTGGGAAAGAGACTGAGAAAGCACAAAATTCTGGGAAATGTAGTTTGGGAAGGCAAGGAGCAAGGAACCCTATGCCAGGGAATTCGAGGAGCCCTATACCAGGGAATTCAAAAGGCCCAGCCCTAAACTACATTTCCCAGAATTCTACTTAGCATCAGAAAGCCCCGATCAGGATAGGGGAGAGATTTGTCCCTCTTAGCAGCAGCCCAAGTTTCAATAAATTGTTGGCTTTACAAAAAAGAGGACTGACTGATACTTTTAGTAAGTAAATCTCTGTGCCGGGAAGAATTCCCTAAATGTAAGTTCTATTGGTCAAATATGAGAGACATTCAATGATATAGCTGTGTTGGTTTTTTTTTAAAATGTTTTTGTCAAAACTTAAAAATTAGTAGATTTATGAATATATCTGAAAGTTGGGGGGAGGGGTGATCCCCTGTTATCTTGGGTCATTGTATAGAAAATTCAAGGAGATAGCTCTTATAGGTTTTTTTTAAAAGCGGTTTATAAAAAATGAAATTTCCCCGTAACTCCATGGATAAGTGAAATGTTTTGAAACTTGATGGGCTAACAGTGGTAAATGTGTTCTACAATTGTAGCAAGTTTCACTCCAGTAGTTGTATAATGAGGGAGAAAGGAGCCCCTGAAGTTTTCCCACTTGCACAATTACTGTAACAAAAAAGTAACGGAATTTTATTACTCTTTATTTATTTATTTATTTCAGACACTTCTACCCCGCCCTTCTCACCCCGGGGGGGGGGGGGGGACTCAGAGTGGCTTACAAAGGCACAATTCGATGCCGGCATCAATACAACAATACAATACAATACAACAATCAAATAAAACAGTATAGCAGCAATTAAACAGTTAAAAACAATTAAATGGTCGGTTCTCAGTTCCACAACACGTCAATAAACCAGTTTAACATTCACCGTTCACCGTCTCATAGTCTATAGTTTAAATTCCACATTGTCAGTCCTGTTAATTCTAGTCATCTATTGTCCTTAACTGCCAGGTTGCCGGAAGGCCTGGTCCCATAACCACGTTTTTAATTTCCTTCTAAAGGAGAGGAGGGATGTTGCTGATCTGATTTCCCCAGGGAGCGAGTTCCACAGGTGAGGGGCCACCACCGAGAAGGCCCTGCTCCTCGTTCCCACCAGCCTCACTTGTGATAGAGGTGGGGTCGAGAGCAGGGCCTCCCCAGATGATCTCAGATTCCGAGGTGGGACGTTGGGACAGATACACTGGACCGGAGCCGTATAGGGTTTTGTAGGTCAAAACCAGCACTTTGAATTGTGCTCAGAACTGGATCGGCAGCCAGTGGAGCTGACCATAACAGAGGGGTGGTATGTTCCCTGTATGACGCTCCGGTGAGTAATCTGGCCGCCGCCCGCTGGACTAACTGAAGTTTCCGAACAGTCTTCAAAGGCAACCCCACGTAGAGAGCGTTGCAGTAATCTATTCGGGATGTAACGAGAGCATGGACCACCGTGGCCAGATCTGGCTTCCCAAGGTACGGGCGCAACTGGTGCACAAGTTTTAATTGTGCAAAAGCTCAATTAAATTACCATGTAACTACCTCTTGTTATAGTAACGAATTTTTCAATAGCAATACTTTAAGAAAACACTTTAGAAATGAAATGCCAGTGCCTCCTAATTTTGCACAGTCCTATTAGCTATGCTGGTCTTTTTCTGAAAAAGAATTCCTGTATGTGCATTCAGCCAAAAAAGTTTATGGTTCTATTCCTACTTCATATTCTCAAAAATAAAGTTGCAAATATTCTTTATATTTTCCCATCTCCTTCGTGTCCTTGGGGAAAAGAAGGAAATATTAGGATGCAGAAATTATTGCAGAGTTTTTAGAAGTTATTGACTATAACTTTCAAATACACCTCTTGCTTTAATTCACACACACATGCAAAATCCACCAAGATTTATAATAATAAATATTATTAAGACATCAAAAGTTTGGGCAATACTGAAGACATGCAATTGAATCACAGTAAAAGGAGTGAGAGGCAGGAATTGTCTCTTTCTATGAAATAGGAGGTTACTGGGATTTATTTTGTAAAGATACATGACTAAAGAAGTATGAGACCCACCATCTCTGCATCCTTTCTGGAAAGCTCTGGAGGCACTTCATGAATAAGTCATTAATTCCTCATCACTTGCCAGCAGCTGTCATTCTGGTGATTTAAGAACAATCAATAGGTTGAAGCTGTACTTAAAAAAATTGCTGCATTTGAAATATTGCTGTCTTAAATAACGAAGAAAATTAAAACAGGGACAGATTGGGTAGTAGACATATATATATAATCAGATGATCAACAAACCACTTGCTCAGTGAGTAATAAATAAATCTAGTTTGCAAATAGGATAGTTTTTGTTTCATCCCCTCAGCTCTTCCAGAGGAAAGAGGGAAATCATATTTGAATATAGTTGTGTCATCTTCCAACCCCTTGATAGAGACCTCTCAGCCTTCATGGTTTATCATGCAGATACAACCAAAATTTATTTATTTATTTATTTCGCGCATTTCTATCCCGCCCTTCTCAATCCCCGAGGGGGGACTCAGGGCGGCTTACAAAGGACACAATTTGATGCCAACACAAACAATAAGATAAAAAACATATATCAAGAGCAGTTATAAAACAATTAAAACAATCAATTATACATCACAATCAATAAAACCAATCTAATGCTCAACGTTTGCCAGCTCAGAATCCGTAAATTCATTCCACATTGTCAAATCCTATCAATTCTAGTCGTCATTGTCCTTTGTCTATCTGCCAGATTACCCAAAGGCCTGGTCCCATATCCATGTTTTTAGTTTCCTTCTAAAAGAGAGGAGGGATGTCAATGACCTAATTTCCCTGGGAAGTGAATTCCGCAGGTGAGGGGCCACCACTGAGAAGGCCCTGCTCCT
This sequence comes from Anolis sagrei ordinatus, assembly GCF_025583915.1. NCBI lineage: Eukaryota > Metazoa > Chordata > Lepidosauria > Squamata > Anolidae > Anolis > Anolis sagrei. The sequence goes on from NW_026844366.1 coordinate 340,105,385, forward strand.
CGTCCCCACCAATCTCACTTGTGATAGAGGTGGGGCCGAGAGCAGGGCCTCCCAGGAAGATCTGGACAAGATATAATCATCTATCAATCTGGAATGTGGTTTTTCTATTTTCCTACTGCCTTCTACCATACCTAGCATAATTGTCTTTTTAAGACTCATATCTTCTCATAATATGGCCAAAGTATAACAGTTTCCATTTAATCATCTTGGCTTGCTGAGATTCTACTTCTGCTGAATATCAATATCATATAACTGCAGAACTTATTTTTGTTCCATTGTTCAATGCATAAAGTATAGTCAGCCCTTCATCTAAAATATTGAACTGCTGATTTACATCCCATATAGACTACTGCAACACGCTCTATGTGGGGTTGCCTTTGAAGACTGTTCAGAAGCTGAAAATGATCCAACGGCAGCCGGGTTGTTAACAGGAGCGGTACTCAGGGAGCACACAACTCCTCTGCTGTGCCAGCTCCACTGGTTGCCAGTTTGCTTCCAGGCACAATTCAAAGTGCTGGCTTTAGCCTATAAAGGCCTAAATGGTTTCGGTCCAACTTACTTATCCAAACATATATCTCCTTATGAACCATCTAGGATGTTAAGATCTTCTGGGGAGGCTCTGCTCTAGGTCCTGCCTTCCTCGCAGAAGCGTTTTGTGGAGATGAGAGACAGGGCCTTCTCAGTAGTGGCTCCTTAGCTGTGGAATGCCCTGCCTAGGGATATGAAATCAGGCCGCTCCCTCCTGAATTTTTGAAGAAAGGTGAAAACCTGGCTTTTTGAGCAGGCCTTCCCAAAAATGGCATAGTTATACGAAATCATGGAACCACTTGACAAAGCAATTGAATAATGACTTGACATCGAGATGCTCATGATAATGTTTTTAAGGCTTTGTATGGTTTTTGTATTCTTATATTGTATGCTAATGTTTTAACAGTATTTTATGATTGTTTTATTTGTTATAATTTTGAGACATCAAATTGTTGCCAATTGTGAACTGCTTTGAGTCGCCTCTGGGCTGAGAGGGGTGGTATATAAATGTGGTAAATAAATAATAAATACATTTTGTAATCTATATTTAAAAAATGTAATGTTCGTTTCTGGGGTTAACATAACTCAAAAACAGCTGGACGAATTGACACCAAATGTGGACACTACACCCCTAACAGACCAACAAGTGACTCACTCATAACCCCCCCCCCAAAAAAAAGCAGTGGAAAGGACTTAAAAACTCAAAAAAGCTAAATGACAATACAGCACATGCATCCCCTCCCCCATGCAAGGGAAAAGAAAACAACAGCCGCCCCAGCTCTCCTTTGCCCATTCCTGTGCTACAGTCACACCGGAAGGATGTGGCTCTTGATGACAGCGGCAGTTGGGAGGATCCTTGCCCGGTGTTGTGAACACCATGGAGTCAATTCACCTCTGTTTTGAAGCAAAGTGCTTGTAGATGGGTCATAGATGATTTAATGGTTCAACTGTAATAATTAGGACTAACAAATGGCTCTAGACCCATATTAAATGCCTACATCTGAAGAACTCCATAAATTGTAATCCAAATAAGTACAACCTATTTGTAAGGAAACTTAAACTTATGCATGACATCAGTGACAGTGACTTGAATGACTGGATTGACCTTGAAGGAGCTGGGGGTGGTGATGGCCGACAGGGATCTCTGGCGTGGGTTGGTCCATGAGGTCACGAAGAGTTGTTGAACAAATGAACAACAACAATGATATCAGTGGGAGGGGACAATAAAATTAAAAATATAAAAAGTAAATATTATAATAGTATTAAATTGGTAGCAATATTAAAGCAATTCAGTTAAAATGCAACTGAAAATATAAAAAGCTTCATAAACTAATTACAGCACATGCTGTTTCATTAGTCTGTCTGAATAAAAAAAGGAGCCTACTGCCAGAAGGATGACAAGGAGGGATCTATTGTAGCCTCCCTGGGAAGGAAGCTCCAAAGCCCAGGAGCAGCCACCAAGAAGGTCCTCTCTCACTTCCCCAGCAACCATGCTTGAGAATGTGGTGGGACTGAAAGAATGCCCTTTTCTCTTTATCTCAGAGCTGAGGCTGGCTTATTCAGAGAGATACAGGACCCTGTGGACTCAGATAACCCAGTTCAAAGCAGATATTGTGGATTTTTTTGCCTTGATATTCTGGGATATAGAGCTGTGAGGAAGGGCCCACAGTCTGCCAAAATAGACCGGACTTGTGCCGTGTAGGGCTTTATAGGACTATGTGTTGCAATGAGTATATCATTGGGAAAAGGGTAGTCTCTGCTCTCAGATTTGCTGGCGTCTGTTTGCTTCAGAGAAATTAGAACTGGAAGAGTCAAGGATAATGACCCCTAGAGCTATCTATAGCTAGAACATCTCAACTGTGCGCCAAAGCATGATCTGCTGATTACCGAGGCTTTGAAGGCAAACACCCAGGGAAGAGATTGTTGATCAGAGTGTAATTGGGAGATGTGAACTGGGAGGAATCAATGAGCAAGGACACTAACGTATTGACTTCTTGCTTGAAAACACAGATTACCCTTGTGAGACTTTTTTTTATTGCAAAGCAGTAGCAGAATAAAACACACCCTAAATTTGGGTCTCGGTGGCAGATGTACCAGTGCCGGCAGTGATGGTTACAAGAAAAGGAGATGGCAGACAGAGTTGTGACATGCAGCAAGGCTTCCTTTTCTGCTGAGCTAAAGGTCTGGCATATAAGCAGAAGCCAACTTCATTTTACAATCTCGACATAGAAAAACTTAGATTATTACAGTTTAGAATATTTAGGATGTTGTTGTTGTTCATTCGTTCAGTCGTCTCCGACTCTTCGTGACCTCATGGACCAGCCCACGCCAGAGCTCCCTGTCGGCCGTCACCACCCCCAGCTCCTTCAAGGTCAGTCCAGTCACTTTAAGGATGCATAAAGGGAATTGATTTGTTTTTAGGAGTGGACGGAAAGGCATTAGATTTGATAAATATAGAGAAAAGGACAATAAAATCCTAGCGATGGAAGAGATCACAAGTAGCATTCAGTCCAACTTCCTGCCATACAGAAACATACAGTCAAAGCATCCCTGACAGACAGCCACCCAACCTCTGTTTTAAAACTTTCTAGAAGGAGGCTTCACATCACACTCCAAAGTAATGGTGTATTCCTGTGTTGAACAGCTCTCAATGGCAGGAAGTTCTTCCTAGTATTCAGGTGGAATCCTTTTTATTTCAGTTTGAATCAATTATTCCATTTTCTAGTCACTGGAGCAACAGAAAAACAGCTGGCTTCATCTTCAACATGACATCTTTTCAATAATTGAAACATGGCTGTCATGTCACCTTTCAGCCTTTTTCAGGTGAAGCATACCCAGCTCCTAAGCCAATCCACATAAGAATGTATGGCTTCCAGACCCCTTACCATTGTATTTTCCTCCTCTGGACACATTCCAGCTTGTCAATATCCTTCCTGAATTGTGGTGCCCAGAACTGTGGACACAGTATCCCAGGTGAGGTTTCACCAAAGCAGAATAGAAAAATACGTTTACTTCTTTCAGTCTTTGTAGACATTATATTGCTGTTGATGCGGCATACCATCACATTGGCTGCCATATGTCTATTCTTGGAGCCTCCAGTGGTGCAATGGGTCAAACCATTGAGCTGCTGAACTTGCTGATCGAAAGGTTGCAGGTTTGAATCTGGGGAGTAGCATGAGATATTGCTGTTAGCCCCAGTTTCTGCCAACCTAGCAGTTCAAAAACATGCAAATGTGAGTAGATCAGTGGGACAGTAACGCCACTCCATACAGTCATGCCGGCCACATGACCTTGGAGGTGTCTACGGACAACGTTGGCTCTTCGGTTTAGAAATGGAGATGAGCACCACCAGAGTTGGACACGACTGGACTTAATGTCAGGGGAAAAGCTTTACCTTTACCTTATGTCTATTCTGCTTTGGACATGCCTCACCTAGAGCAGCATGTACCTTACCCACTTCTAGCAATGTTAATTACACAATGAAATGAAATCCCCATTAATTCTTCTCTTTTTATGATTTTCCCAACTTTTTGTCCATCTGCACATCTTGGATTCTAGCTCCCAGAAAAATGAAATGATGCACCATATCACTAAAAACATCTAAATGTTGCTGTTCCATATCCACCCAAAACATCACTTCTTTATGAGCACTGTCCATCCTGGAGACTGGTGGCTGCCTTTTCTCTCAGCCACAGAAATACTCTTGGATATTGCATTTCTTTCCCCCATCTTTTTGCAGCAACTAAATGGCTGCCTCTGTTCTTCCGTGGCCCTTAAATGGCCTTGTGAGCATTTCTTGGTGGTATTAAGCTTCCTTCTATGTATATATGATAGGAAATTATTGCACAAGAAGGTAGTGAATACCTTATTGTACAATGAATTTCAGAATGCATACCCAGACCATGTCGCCATCGGGACTTTAGCCTCATCTTTCTAATCTTTGAGTCAGTTTTGCTTGCTTGGGATAACCGCCATATCCCTTCCATATCTGGTTGCCCTTCATTATGCAATAACCTGATTCATCACTGCTCTTTGAAACAATTAAACATGAAGAGTTGGCCTCTAATGTGCTTTATCTGTTAGTAATCGATGTTGTGAATGGAAGATTTACAAGCTTAGAGCCTTTAAGTTTTCTTTCCTTATGACTTTGGAAAAATACAAGCATGCAACTTAGCAGTAGCAAAGTTTTTCAAATGACTGCTCTCATTAGATCTGAAGTTGTTTTCAAACTTTTGAGGAAGTTTGAAGGTTATGTAAGAAAATGCATTACTGAGTAAATGGCAAGAAAAAAAAGAAAACAGGGCGAAAAGAACAAAATGGAAATAGAAAACATAACCTAACAAAACCACAGCAGTAGAGGCACTTTAAGTCTTTCTCGTGAATGTTTGTATTTTTTAGTAATGAGTTTATTTGACTATCTTGTGTGTGTGTGTTCTAGGACTGAATAGGCATTCATTTTCCCCCCTTTTTGATCCTACATACATAAAAGATTGGGAGCAGTGTAGGCTAGGTCAATTTTTCACCTTAGTGAATGAGTCAAAACTCCTCCAACCCCACCTCTATTTTCCCTTCAAAATGGTAGCAAGAAGTGATGTGGGGCCTTGAATTAAGAGCACCCCAACTTAAGAGCATTTCAGTTAAGAGGAGTTGCTTGGCCCGGGTTTCATTTTGCTATACGAGCAGCATTTTGAGTTAAGAAATAGTGCCAGAGGGAGTGCTAGCTAGAAAGACCGTGCTAGCGTGAGAATACAAATCTTTAGGGTATCAAGGGAGCAGCCTCCGTGCCTCGTGCTCTTGTCTGCTTTGGGAGATTGCCATTTGATTTGCTCTTCTCCACTTTGGAAGATTAATGTCTGCTTGCTCTTACTGCTTTGAGGAGCTTTGGGTTAGTTGATTTTGTATCGTTTCTATTCCTGGCACCCCTGACAGATGGCCATCCAGCCTCTGCTTAAAAGTCTCCAAAGAAGGAGCCCCCACCACACTCCGGGGCAGAATTCCACTGCTGAACAGCTCTCAAAGTCAGGAAGTTCTTGGCCATCATGGCTCTTCTCCAGGCTAAACATACCCAGCTCTTTCAGCTGCTCCTCATAGGGCTTGTTCTCCAGACTCTTGATCATTTTAGATGCCCTCCTCTGGACATGTTCCAGCTTGTCAACATCTCCCTTAAATTCCAGTGCAAATTTCCAATGGGAAAGTTTGCTTTGAGATAAGAGTGATTTGAGTTAAGAGCTCAGCTACAGAATTAATTAAACTCTTAACTCAGGGTATCACTGTATTTGAAAAGGATTAGGATCCTGAGTGGTCTTAGAGAAATTCTTATTTTTTGCACACACTTGGGAGGGTTTTACAACTCAATTTTGGGTATTTTCCTAAAAGGATCTTTTAAATTTGCCTTGAATGTCCTTGCAGACAAAACCTGGTTATACCAAAAGATTACAAGGGCATTTTCTTTTCTGGCAAGGATAGGCTTACATCAGGGTGGGAATCATATGTAATCTTCCATATGTTGTTGGAGCAAAGGTCCCAACAGTCTAAGAATAAACAGCTGTTATGACGAATGCTGAGAGTTGCATCACATCAGCTGTAGGGCCTCATGATTCCTACCCCTGACCTACGCCGGTTTCTTGGTCCCAACTACATACAATAAGCCAAAAGAATGTTAGCATAATTGTTGGCATATCTGATTTACTTTAGTAGGCTTTGTTTTGAATCCTGTTGTTGTGTGTGGGTCATGCACACTTTTTCCTGTTAGACATTTGTGTACATTAAGGAAAGTTTCCATTCAGCTCAAGGTTAGAGAAGCAGAGCTGCTTATGTAGTGTCATTTCACTTGCAGATATGCATTATGTTCAGGCATTGACTGTTTGATTTTTATGTGACTGGAATCTGCCCTGAGTCCCTTCGGGGAGACAGGGCGGAATATAAATAAAGCGTTGTTGTTGTTGTTGTTGTTTTTGGAGGGGACATGCATGTGCATTTGATTGCATATGAGGCATCTTATTTCAGTTGTTCATACAATCATAGAATCACAGAGTTGGAAGAGACCTCATGGGCCATCCAGTCCAACTCCTTGCCAAGAAGCAGGAAAATCTCATTCAAAGCACCCCTGACAGATGGCCGTCTAGCCTCTGCTTAAAAGCCTCCAAAGAAGGGGCCTCCACCACACTCCAGGGCAGAGAGTTCCACTGCTGAACAGCTCTCACAGTCAGGAAGTTCTTCCTAATGTTCAGATGGAATCTCCTTTCTTGTAGTTTGAAGCCATTGTTCTGCGTCCTAGTCTCCAGGGAAGCAGAAAACAAGCTTGCTCCCTCCTCCATATGACTTCCTCTCACATACTTATACATGGTTATCATATCTCCTCTCAGCCTTCTCTTCTTCAGGATAAACATGCCCAGCTCTTTCAGCCGCTCCTCATAGGACTTGTAAGCCAGACCCTTGATCACTTTAGTTGCCCTCCTCTGGACACATTCCAGCTTGTCAACATCTCCAGTGTCACTAGTCAACACAAGGGTTGTGTTAACTTAATTTATATGAAACTCCACATGTGAAGGAATTACATTTTACGACTACATTCTAGAATTCTGGCCACAGCAGGCAAAATTACATTGAGCTTGTGCAAATACTCTTTGTCTTGATAACAGTAATAATTACAATCATTCTTGTAGCATTGCTCAGTGCCAAACCCAGAGAGGTTTCTGCAGAGTAGCAGCAACAGTAAAATGGAAATGTTGTTTTCTGATGCAGAATCATTTCATCATTTTTCAGTCTAACATTTTCCAGGTGATTTTGGTCACCCCAACAATGCATCCTTTCACCCTTGGAGACAGCTCCAGCTGTTTCAAAGCAAGTGAGTTCAGATATTAAAACTCTGTTATCAGTTTGTTTTTATGGGTTCATGCCAGATGTCTCCCATTCTGGGGAGAAAATGTGTAATTAAACTGCAGTTTCAAAGAGGGCTGCAGGAGAAAAAGGGGGATGAATATCACCCCTGTTGCTACTATCAAAGCATCAGCACTTGAAAGAGCCTTCCAAAGCACATGTACAAAACTGAAGAAGACGTGAGCCATCCGTCTTCTTCGTGTACATTAAAAAGTCCAGGGATCCACGTGAAGTCTTAGACAAAACAGATCTATCTTTGTTCCATTATATCAGGTTGAAAACATCTCAGCAAGGACTGGGGATTGAATCAGTAAGTAATTCATTAAACCTGGAGTAGTATTATAGTCTGGAGGCTGTAGTCTGTTCATACTTTGCAGAATATAAGGTGAAGGGATCCTATGGCTATTCAAATATTATTGGACTCCAAGGCTACATCTGCACCACATGTGTCAAACTCAAGGCCTGGTCTACCATGTCATTTTGTGTGGCCCTTCAGGTGCTGGACTACAACTCCTATATTCCTCATCATTAGGCATCATGACTAGAGTTGTGATACAGCAACATCTGGAAGCCTGCAGTTTGTTCTGTTTAGTCAGGATAGTGGGGTTTGAATTTAGATACAAGGCTTATGGATATGAAGCCTGAACTTCATATGCCCTTTAACCTTTCCCCAACATCAGATCCACAAGTGCTGTTGGGCTGCAATTCCCAGTATCCCTAGTCTACATGGCTGATAATCAAAGGTGATGGGAATTGTCATTCAGTGACATCTGGGGACCCAAATTTGATAAAAACTAAAATGCACCAATTACTATGTAAAAAAAATGGCTCTCTGTATCCATGGATTCTCCATTCATATATTCAACAGACCTTGGAACGAAGCCATAAGGCTTTATTTATTTGTTGTGTCAGGAGTGAACCAAAACAGTTGTATTGCATTAAAAACAAACAAACAAACAAAATACGTTTGCAGACTTGGTATTCTATTAGATGCCCTTTGACCAGTAGCTGGCCACTTGGAGTGCCTCTGGCGTTGCTGCAAGAAGGTTCTCCATTGTGCATGTGGCAGGGCTCAGGTTGCATTGCAGTAGGTGGTCTGTGGTTTGCTCTTCTCCACACTCGCATGTCCTGGATTCCACTTTGTAGCCCCATTTCTTGAGGTTGGTTCTGCATCTTGTGGTGCCAGAGCGCAGTCTGTTCCTTCCAAGTCGCCCAGTTTTCTGTGTGCCCAGGAGGGAGTCTCTCATTTGGTACCAACCATTGACTGAGGTGTGGGTTTTAGTTTGCCACTTTTGGACTCTCGCTTGCTGAGCTGTTCCAGCAAGTGTCTCTGTAGATCTTAGAAAACTATTTCTTGATTTAAAGACTGATGTGATTGTTGTATCCTAGAACAGGAACAGGACCCTCTAATCCTTAATTACACCACACCTTGAATGAAGGAAGATTCCTTTTTATTTGAAGAAGAACTGGAGCCAATAGGTGATTATAAAAATAAGTAGAAGTCCAACAGCAAAAAGCCAAATAACATAAGCAGTTTCCGAACAAAGAAATAATAACAATGTCCCAAAGCTTGCAGAAATGCAATGAATAACCAAAAAGCCCTTAGAATAAAACCATGAACAGACTAGCCACTGCTAATCCACTTGAAAAGCCATGAATCCTTAGAGACGAGGCTACATGAAACAGGAATATCCAGGAGACTTGAGCTTGATTCCAAATGATGCCTGGTCTAAAGAAAATTCTCTAAGAGCTCAATTTAAGTCCCAAAAACTGGTTCCTACTCCCCCCAGTTTTTGGCCTTAACTGCTGAATTCTTTCTGACCTTCGTAAACATTGGGCCTCTCGGCAGTTCTGGCTGATTTCCAGACGGCGAGTGGTCTTATCTATCTCCTCATTATCTGCAGCAGGTGTGAAACTATCTTGCAAACTCATGCTTGGGAGAAGTGAGTAAACTTTCTTCCCTGGCTATGACAGGAACTTTCTCATGAGAACTTAGCCTTTCCCCTGACCATTCTTGATCAGAGTCTGCAGTAACCTTATTGTTTAAAGTGTCTCCATTTTACACCTCATCCTCATTGATCACATCAGGTTCACTACCCAAGTCAGACCCAGAAACATTAGAAGGGGGAAACACAATCACAGATTGAGGCTCAAACACTGGCTGAGTCCCAACAGTGATCCTTAATGAAAATGAGTTTGACACCCTGTTCCACACTTTAATAATGCTAATCATCATCATCATCATCATCTTTATTTATACCCCACCGCCATCTCACCAAAGGGGGCTCTGGGAAGCTAAATCCCAAAATTACATTACAGCAAAATAAAATACAAGAAGCAAAAATACCATCAAAATAAATACATGAAATAACAAAATAAAATAAACAGTTTCAAAATAACATGATAGAGAAATAGAACACAGTGGGTGGGCCAAATGTACTAGGAATAAAATTAATAAAACTGATAAAAACCTGATGAGATATGTAGAATGTGTTTCTCAGGGAGAATGGGTTTCTGAGGGAGGAACACAAAAGGACTGGAATAGTAGATTTAGGCACCACTTTAACTGTCAAGACTCAATGTTATGACATCATGGAAGTTGTAATTTTACAAGGTCTTGGCTTTCTCTGCCAAAGCGTGCTGCTACTCCACCAAACTACAAATCCTGGGATTCCATAGTGTTGAGCCATGGCAGTGAAAGTGGTATCAAACTGCATTAGTGCTACATTCCAAGTTCCAATGGTCAGCTCAATGACATCCAACTGACCATTGGAAGGCTATGGATTCCTTTGTCCTGTTTTGCATTACATTCCTACACAAAACCTAGATTCTTTCCGTTTGGAGGGGTTTACTTTCAAGTAAGTGTGCTTATGATTTCAGCTCTATTTGATGAAACATGGTAGAATTTTTCATTGCTGTGAATGAGAGAAGCGCATTATCATATATTTGTTGATATATCACAGCTTTTCCAGAACACACAATTTGGAACTGTTTGCACATCAATAATGAGGAGATCTTTTAGACAATGTGTGAGTATAAAAATAATAAAATATAAAGTAAACATTAAAGCTGCCTAATGAGATAAATGTAGCACCTTATATATTTTTATGACATGAAAAACAATAATGAGTTCCTTCGCTATTGCTAGTTAATGACTACCTTATAGAAGTTGTGGTAAGTAGTTAATGAAAGATGCTTGCTTTTGTCATAAATCTGGCTACTGATATAGGCATATCTTATAAGATTAAGCTTAATTATATTCACAAAATGTAAAATGTGTTGGGGCAAATAAATCATTATCAGTGTCCCTTTGAGGTCTCTTCTCTGTTCATTTGCGCAGTTATTCTTCCTTCTTTCTCTCTCTAGTTGCTAGGGAACATAGTTTTTACTCCCATCTAGTGAACAGATTCTATTTTGTCTCACATTTTAATGCTGCAAAAGCTTAGTTTTGAAAACACTGCAAAATAGAACCAGGATATCTGTAATCCTTCCAATTATATTGGATTCTGGCTTCTATCAGTCTTAGCATGCATGACCAATGTTCTGAGATGATAGAGTAGTTGTGACAACGGATGGATATATATATATATATTTGTTGTATGCACCCATTTATATTATATTTGGCATTTGAGTGCCAAGTCTATAGGGCAGGGGCAGTAATAAAGTGCAGGAATTGATGGTAACTTACAGTTAGGGCCAATTCTCTGGTGAACTGTTTACTTACAGGCAAAGTGGAACATCCATATTTTTAGCTTCTTGCAAAAACTCTAATCATCATGTAGTAAAATATTCCCAAACTTTAGAATTATCACAGCCCCTTTCTAAAAAGTCACCTCCAAAGATTCCTATTCTTTCTTAATGTTCTGCTTAACTAAACCAATTTAAAAGGATTGGTGATACTTAATTTCAGGATGAACACACACTTACAGAGAACAACTTTGAAATCTCCACTGCCTATGTGGTATTGGTGACAGAACATTTGATATGAAAACTATTATTGAAGCCTATCCATTCATTTCTGACTTCATTTGTATTCAGTTGAGTTTGTAATCCTAATGATATGACACTGCAATAGAGAAAGCCATTTGAAAGTAAGTTGCTTGGTCAGCTTTCATGCATTTTATGTGCACACACAAAGTGAACATTCAATAATGAATGGATCCACCTAAAACTTGAGGCATGCTGCTTTGGTTTCTCTTCTTCCTAGGCTTTCCATTCTGTTCTTTTATCCGAGATCTGATGACACCAGGGGAGAGATAGGAGAGGATATATTTTAAGGAAACATCAGTTTTGTAAGAGAATGGAAAATACTGAAGGTTTTTGGTAGGGATGTAAAGATTACCTGCAGTTTTTTCTCATCCTAGAAGAGATGCCCTGTTCTGAACAGCCAGTCTCTTTATACATGGATTCTGCACTCACAGATTCCACCATCCACAGCTTAATTCTTTAAAACCCCAGGCCCATCCCATTCAACCCCCTTCCGCCATGAAGGAAAAGCACAACCAAAGCACCCCTTGAGTGGTGGAAGGGGAATAGCCTTTTTAGAAGCAAGCTAGGTGAGGAGAACATGATTTGGGCAGTCAGGAAGGTGAGGGGAAAAGGCTTTTGGCATGAGGGGGCTGTGGGGAAAAGGCTTTTGGCAGCTAGGGAGGTGGGAGAAGCATAAAAGAAGAGGAAAAGCTTGGAGAAGGAAGGATGAGGAGGAAACTGCAGAGCCCCTCCAGTATTTATTTATTTATTTATTTATTTATTTACTGCGTTTATATACCGCAATTCTCAGCCCAAGGGTGACTCATTGCGGTGTACAACATAGAAAACAAGTGCAAATTACAAAACATAGTGTAAAATAATCCACAATTCATCATTATCAGAAAAACATCTCATCAAAACATCAACATTATTAGAAAAGCCATTCCGAGTCGTCTCATCGTCAACCCACAATCCGATATCATTTCCGTTGTTCCATTCCTATGGTCAAATTACCAGTCATTGCACTTCTTGATCAAATGCCTTCTTAAACAGCCAGGTCTTTAACTTCCTGCGGAATATCAACAGGGAGGGAGCTAGCCTGATGTCCACGGGAAGGGTGTTCCACAGCCGAGGAGCCACCACCGAGAAGGCCCTATCTCTCGTCCCCGCCAGCCGTGCCTGTGACGCAGGCGGGATCAAGAGCAGGGCCTCCCCGGAAGATCTCAAAGTCCTCGTGGGCTCATAGGCCGAGAGGCGGTCAGTTAGGTATCTTGGGCCGGAACCGTTTAGGGCTTTATAGGCCAATGCCAGCACCTTGAATTGAGCCCGGTAGCAGATCGGCAGCCAGTGGAGCTGGTACAGCAGGGGAGTTGTATGCTCCCTGCGTCCCGCTCCTGTTAGTATCATGGCTGCCGCACGTTGGACCAGTTGGAGCTTCCGGGCCGTCTTCAAAGGCAACCCCACGTAGAGAGCGTTGCAGTAGTCTAAATGGGATGTAACCAGAGTGTGGACTACCGTGGCCAAGTCAGACTTCCCAAGGTACGGGCGCAGCTGGCGCATGAGCCTAAGCTGTGCAAATGCTCCCCTGGTCACCGCCGAGACCTGGGGCTCCAGGCTCAGCGATGAATCCAGGATCACACCCAAGCTGCGAACCTGCGCCTTCAAGGGGAGTGCGACCCCATCCAGCACAGGCTGTAACCCTATACCCTGTTCGGCCTTGCGACTGACCAGGAGTACCTCTGTCTTGTCTGGATTTAATTTCAGTTTGTTCGCCCTCATCCAGACCGTTACAGTGGCCAGGCACCGGTTCAGGACATCGACAGCCTCCTTAGTAGCAGGTGGGAAGGAGTGACAGAGTTGGACATCATCTGCGTACAGATGACACCGCACCCCCAAACTCCGGATGATCTCACCCAGCCTGCGTACAGATGACACCGTACCCCAAAACAGTATGCTTTTTGGAGCCCCAAGGGCTCCGCGGAGCACACTTTGAGAACTGCTGCCTAGGCAATTTGTTCCACTGCTGAACACCTCTTACTGTCAAGAAGCCCCTTCTAATGTTCTGTTGAATTGTACTTCTATAATTTGAAACCATTAGACCTAGGGCAGAAGAGGACAGGCTTTTTCCGTTCTTTCTGTGACACCCCCCAGAGATACTTAAAGAGTGTGATTATGTTATCCCTCTGCCTTTTCTTTACAAGCTGAACATAGTGAACTCCTTTGTACTCCATACATCTAAGCATCCTTATTGCCCTTTCTGAAGCTTGACAAACTTATCTCTTAAAATGATGTGCCCAGATCTGAATTCAGTATTCCAGTTGAAGTCTAACCAACACAAAAGGTAGTGGCAAGGAGATTCCATGTGAAGGAGTCTTCTGGAAGAAAGAAGTGTACATCTGAGAGGGGTAAGAAAAAATTATGTGTCTTTCATGGTCACCATCACTTCTTGTTAAACCACATGGTTCTAGTTAGAGACTGTTCCTGGCCATATCAATTGATTCCCCTCTCCTCTGCATGCCTCAATACAACTACCAAACAAACACAGCTGCACTATGCTTTGCTGTGTCATAACCACTGAAGAGTACAGTATGAATCAGGACAATGTGTTGTTGAAGGCTTTCTTGGCCACAATCACTGGGTTGTTGTAGGTTTTTCAGGCTGTATGGCCATGTTGTAGAAGCATTCTCTCCTGACATTTTACCTGCATCTGTGGCAGGCAACCTCAGAGGTTGTGAGGTCTGTTGGAAAGTAGGAAATTTGGGTTTATATATCTGTGGAAGGTCCAGGATGGGAGAAAGAACCCTTATCTGTTGGAGGTAGGTGTGAATGTTTCAATTGGCCACCTTGATTAGCTTTTGATGGCCTGACAGTTTTTAGGTGTGCATTGTTACTGCCTGGGAGAATCCTTTGTTGAGAGGTGATTAGCTATCCCTGATTGTTTCTTGTCTGGATTTCCCCTGTGTTTGAGTGTTGTTCTTTATTTACTGTTATTTTAAAGTTTTTTTAATACTGGTAGCCAGATTTTGTTCATTTTCATGGTTTCTTCCTTTCTGTTGAAATTGTCCACATGCTTGTGGATTTCAATGGCTTCTCTTTGTAGCCTGACATGGTAGTTGTTAGAGTGGTCCAGCATTTCTGTGTTCTCAAATAATATGCTGTGTCCAGGTTGGTTCATCAGGTGCTCTGCTATGGCTGACTTCTCTGGTTGAAGTAGTCTGCAGTGCCTTTCATGTTCCTTGATTCGTGTTTGGGTGCTGCATTTGGTGGTCCCTATGTAGACTTGTCCACAGCTGCATGGTATACGGTAGACTCCTGCAGAAGTGAGAGGATCCCTCTTGTCCTTTGCTGAACGTAGCATTTGTTGAATTTTCTTGGTGGGTCTGTAGATAGTTTGTATGTTGTGTTTCCTCATCAGCTTCCCTATGCGGTCAGTGGTTCCCTTGATGTATGGCAAGAACACTTTTCCTCTGGGTGGATCTTTGTCTTTACTCTCGTTGTTTGTTCTCAGTCTTGCAGCTCTTCTGAGGGGATAACCTTTGATACCCTGTTATTTTTTGCATATGAATGAGCTACAATCCTTTCCCAAATGATAAGACTTGGTCTTCCTCCCACCCTGAAAATCTGAATAAAGCAATCAGTTTCACACACAAAAAGTTGAGGGGAGGGGAGAGAGAGAAGATATTTGCCCATGAGATTGAAACCCATCAAAAGAGACATGCAACACAGCGTCAACTGCTGACTGTCAGATATGTCTGACAGAGTTTTACATTTTAATTGTAAATCAAAATGTTACTCATTTTTCTGTACAGCAGCAAATCTGGAATAATTCAAGACAAGGACTTCTTGACAGATCTGACTGAATCTCAGTCCACTGAGAATGACTTGAAAGAGTGCAGAAAGAAAAGAAGAATAAAGAAGATTTTTTTTTTATAAAAACCAAGAAGAACCAATTTTTGAACATTGCCTTTGGTAATATTCATCATTTTAAAACATTTCTCCTTCTTTCTCTCAAGCAAAAGAATTAAAACTGTACAATGAAATGTTTTGCAATTTGCATACACAGAAATATATTGTGGTACCATGAAGACTAACAGTGTTATAGTGACACAAGTTTCCATGGGCTAGAGACATAATGATGTAAGTTCATATTATGATCTGTTTACATGCATCATTTACCATATACAGAGATACTTTGTGGCTTCTGAAACAGGAGTGTCAGGTAGCAGAATGATACAATTGGTTGATATTGGCTGGCATCCTGTTCATTAGTCACAGCTAAAGTAAACCCACTCGATTGATCGCTAAATAGAGAGTCAACAGTTAGATGAGTGCAATGAATTCAATACATGTACTCTAGACAGGACCAAGAAATAATCCAGCTGCTTGACAGATACTGGTTGAAACATCAAAAGCAGCATGGTTTTGCCTTGACAATTTTGTTTGCCCTTCTTTGGAAGATGCCTCAAGAAGGAGAGCCCCATCACCTCTCTAGATTCTGAGAATTAGATCCATTACTGAACCACTCTTATTGTTAAGACATTCCTTCTAGTGTTCAGTTGAAAACTCCCTTCCTGTAACTTCAAGCAAAGACCATCTGATGGTCACCAAAGACCATCAGAAAAGAAAGTATTTTCTGTTGGTCATGAGGTTTGTGTGGGACGTTTGGTCAATTCCATCATTGGTGGGGTTCAGAATGCTCTTTGATTGTAGGTGAACTATAAATCCCAGCAACTACAACTCCCAAATGTCAATGTCTATTTCCCCCAAACTCCACCAGTGTTCACATTTGGGCATATTGACTATTCCTGCCATGTTAGGTCCAGATCCATCATTGTTTGAGTCCACAGTGCTCTCTGGATGTAGGTGAACTAGGTCAATGGGTATTTTATTTTGGCCATGGGAGTTCTGTGTGCCAAGTTTGGTTCAATTCTATCTTTTGTGGAGTTCAGAATGCTCTTTGGTTGTAGGTAAACTATAAATCCTGGCAACTACAGCTCCCAAATAACAACATCGCCCCCTGCCCACCCCACCAGTATTCAAATTTGGGTGTATTGGGTATTTGTGCCATATTTGGTCCAGTGAATGAAAATACATATTGCATATGTTATCAGATATTTACATTATGATTTATAACAGCAAAAGGGATTGAGGAAGGTTGAGAACCACTGTTCTAATAGCTTATACTGTTTTTAATTGTATATATAGTGTGTTTTCTTGTATTCTCTGCCATTTTAAGAGTTACCTTGAGTCCCAATCAAGAAGAAAGGCAGAACAGAAAAAACCCTGATAAACAAATGGTTGGGAACTTAACTCACATATTTTGGAAACTCCACTGTAGCTCTATTTTTTTTAGTAAATAATCTCTTAGCATACTCAGTCACTTGCTTTTTGTGAACGTTGGGGTGGAAAACAAAATATGGTAATTTCTTAAAAGTCTGTTCACAACACTCCATTAAGGTTTTGACTCTGAGATAGAGTACATGTAGAATGTTTAGGTTCAATCCAGTTTAGTCCCCTGGGACATCAGCTGAAAGTATCTCATGGTTTCTTCAAAAAGGGTGCACCAAATCACCAATAGTATGACTCATCTAAAGGAAGCGTTATAGCTGTGATTTACCTGTTTGGATCTGAATCATAGCTGGAAGAGGCCACAAGGGTTATTCAGACCAACTCTGCCATGCAAGAAAACACAATCAAAGAGTCCTGTCCCTATTTTCAGGCTACACAAATTGATATGGGACAAGTAGAAGCTTTATATCAACTCTCAGCAATGAAATCAAAGTGGATCCAAAATTATTTTTCTTGCAAAGTATCTTGGAAATGTTCCTTGCAGTTCTGACCAGCATTCTTCATTTTGACCTTTCTGTACAGCTCTGCTATACGACTCTTTTATGGAGACACAATGGTGGCTGAGAAGTAAGAGTGTTCCATAGATTAAGAGTTCTGCTTTGCTTTCTTGCTTTCCACTTTATTTCTGTATCTGCTTGTTTGTTTTGCATTTCACCTTTCTTCCTGTCATGATGCACAATTAAAAAGGTTCAACAGAAACAGATTAATAATGAAATTGCTAGAATATAACATAATGGAAAATCAGTTTTGTTTTCTCTTGGAACAAAACCTCAAGGAGTTTCCATCTCTAAGATATAATTTGAAACTCTTCAGAAATGCATTGAAAATTCCCACCCCACTTCCAGCGTGAAGATGCCTAGGATATGGATGCTTGCCATAATGGTGGAAAGGAGGAGGAGCAATGTATAGGAAAACAGCATATTTGGGGTTCTTGACAAATGGGAAGAAAGCTGGCAAAAAATGTTTGAAATGCTTTGTGCTTTGAGTTTACAACCAGTCCCCAAGTTGTGAATAAGATATGTACTGTAGGTTTCTTAAGCATTGGATGTGGATTGGATGTGGCAATATTCTTGTCCTATTCTGACTTCTAGTTAGGTTTATTCCTTGACTCTGATATCCAGCATGATGAATAAGGCAGAAATATCCCTCCTGATCTCCTTTATTTTCACCAATAAACTGGCATCTCTACAACAAAGTAAATTTCCACAAGGTCAAACAGACTTAATACAGCTATCCTTGAGCTTTTCTTTTTAATGATACATAAAAAAACAAAGATAAATTCTACTAATGGGCAAAGGCAATAGTTCAAGGCAACACTGTCATAGTTTCAATCCCCCTGAAATACATCTTGTGCTAATAGGTTTTTTTCATTGCAGTAAAGCTCCAGAATAATTTACTGGGGAAGCATTTACATTAGTGGAACTCTTTAACATTTACACTATTACCAACAATTACTGAGTAGTTGAAGGTAATGGTGGGAATAAAAGATTTGTCTTGTATGTGTAATTATTTTTTTGAAATTGTAGTCATAGCTACAGTTACAAAACAAACTACAAGAAGCGTGTGAGAAAGAGAAAGGCCTTAGACAAGCAAAAATATCTGTAAAGCACTGTAGATTGAGGCTGATAGTTCAAGTGCAACAATGGATACAGGTATGTTTCAGTACCATCTGCTGCTTTTTAAAAAATTATCTTTATTAAAGGATTTTCCAGTTAATATAAAATAAAACGGTAATGAAGGAAAATAAGGGTAAGGTATATAGGACAAAAAAGGGTAGGGATTAGGTCTAGGG
The DNA here is from genome assembly GCF_025583915.1 of Anolis sagrei ordinatus. NCBI lineage: Eukaryota > Metazoa > Chordata > Lepidosauria > Squamata > Anolidae > Anolis > Anolis sagrei. The sequence goes on from NW_026844366.1 coordinate 340,123,902, forward strand.
GAAAGGGGGGAAAGGATATAGGAGGAGTGGCTCTGGATGGGTGGGGTTGGGATGGGCAAGATAGATGGTAAGGAGAAGCAGAGGAAATAGGAGCGGATAGGTCCAGGAAAGAGATAAGGTGGGAGTTTGGTTGTCTTCTGCTTCGTGGGATGTGTTTCCCATTCCTCTATCTTCTTTTATGTACTGTTGGAGTTCAGCCTGTGATTGTGTCTAATGATTAGGGTACTCTGGATGTTAGGAATGACAACCAGGTTCGTGTATCTAATGATGTTTCTAATGATGAGGTTGCTATTGATGCAGAGAATGACAATTGAATTCCTGTTCAAAGTGTCTTTTCTGTTGAGAATGTTCCTGAAGGGTTTGGAGATGATGGTATGGTTCCTGGAAGAGGGCCTGAATTCCCATGATTTTGAGCCTGAGAACAGCTCGGCACCTGGGCCAGCTGCAGAAATTAATGAACCAGTAGACAGAAGGCGTGTTTTTAGTCAGCACAGGCAAACAACCCAATCTCTTAGGAATTCTGCCAGGCTGAGAGAGAGATTGATAACAGAGTCAAGGCTGAAAGGAAATCCATTCCTGGCCGCTTGGGACAATGAGTAGATTAGGGGATAAAAGTGCACAAGTTCAATTGATTTAATGGGCCTTTCATAGTTGAGAGTAGCAATTAGATTTAGGGCCTTGAGTTTATGCTTAAGATTAGCCTTGTGGTCTAGATTTTTAGCAATCTTATTCTATCATTTCGGCATTTAGGCATCATTTAGGAGCCGCGGTGGAGCAATGGATTAAACCCTTTTGCTTGTTGAACTGCTGACCTGAAGGTCAGTGGTTTGAATCTGTGAGACAGGGTGAGCTTTCATCTGTCAGCTCCAGCTTCCCACGTGGGCACATGAGAGAAACCTCCCACAGGATGGTAACAATTCTGACGTATCCTGGGCAATGTCTTTACAGACAGCCAATTCTCTCACACCAGAAGTGACTCGCACTTTCTCAAGTCACTTCTGACATGATAAAAAATTAGGCATCAGTTCCTCTTTTTTCATGTACCCACTTTTCCTCAAGGTATGGTTTAAGGCTGGTTGCTTTACCTTGATGCATATCATGATTGTCTCCAGATGATCACAATCCAAGTGAAAATCAAGACAAGTTTTCTTTTATAAAAGCCAATTAAAATGTCTGCACTAGCCATTAAAACCTGATCTATAGATCATATGAGAAAGTTTTTGCCTTAATTTATTTGAATTATTTAATCACCATTTCTGAGTGGAAAGAGTAACAGTGGCATTCCATTGCAAAAATAATAATCATTCTTCTAATGTAGCAGTAATGATTGCCAAGAGAAATGAAACTGCAGAAGACCTCCAGTCATATTTGCAAGGAAGCCATGGCATCTAATAGCTGGCATGATTGATTCTGAGAATGCTTGCCCGTCGGTAATTGGCATCACAAGGTTGGCAAAAAAGATTGATTATAAAGTCTCTGAGTCACAAAGTTCTCAAGGATAATAATAATCACTAAATAAAGCATAAAATATGGGTTTGGGGGCGGTGGGGGGGGGGGTGATGCACAAAAGGGACTTTGCTAAAATACAATTTCTATGGATTGAAATAAATGGTCAAGTTATTTTTGTGGGAGAGTTTAAAATTAGGTGTGAATGTGGAGGAAACCATTAACAATTAATATGTTAAGGCTAAGATCTGGTGCCAAAAGCTAGAGTGTGTTTTATTCTCTTTCCTCTGTTTTATTTGCATGTCTCAGAATAATAATAATAATAATAATAATAATAATAATAATAATAATAATATAATAATAATAATAATAATAATAATAATAATAATAATTGTAACTCACCCTCTCTTTGCAAAGGGACTTAGGGTGGTTTGTGGGAAGAATTCCACAAACAGTCTTGTCTAATCTTTGCATCATATTAGGTTATAAGAATTTGTTGTTTCCCGATTTGAAAAGACTGTGTTTCTTTCTTTCTTTCTGTCTTTATTTTTTTTGCATTGAATGTATATGCCTTTGCTATGTATTTTCATATATTCATTTCTTTACACACTCCTTTATTGGCTAAAATTGTTACATTTCTCAACTGTACATACTTAGGGCAATTCTCATTGTACTCATGGCTTTGCTCACATTTCTCAAGTGTTTCCACAAACCTTGGAAATGTATCAGTTTCCAATACAAGTTGTGGTTTTTATGAGTCTTGGAAAATATTCAAGTCCTGGACAGCTTACCTGTCCAAACGTACCTGTCCAAATGTAAAAAAAATTAAAAGAGATGGCTCTCATTCTCTCAGAGATGGTCCATATACTAGGGAAATTTTAGCACATTGACACCAAAGAAATGAGGTGGGAGAGAGATGGGCCAAAACTAACAAAATGAAGTTCAACAGGGACAAATGCAAGATACTCCACTTAGGCAGAATAAATGAAATGCAAAGATACAGAATGGGGGACAATGCCTGGCTCGAGAGCAGTACGTGTGAAAAAGATCTTGGAGTCCTCGTGGACAACAAGTTAAACATGAGCCAACAATGTGATGTGGCGGCAAAAAAAGCCAATGGGATTTTGGCCTGCATCAATAGGAGCATAGTGTCTACATCTAGGGAAGTAATGCTACCCCTCTATTCTGCTTTGCTTACTTCTCATTTATGGTACCGAACATTCCCCTTGATAGTGAAGGAGCCTGAAAAACATTAGACCATCATGTCAGTAATGACTCTTACACACCTGGAATATTGTGTCCGATTCTGGGCACCACGATTCAAGAGAGATGTTGACAAGCTGGAATGTGTCCAGAGGAGGGTGACTAAAATGATCAAGGGTCTAGAGAACAAGCCCTATGAGGAGCGGCTTAAGGAGCTGGGCATGTTTAGCCTGAAGAAGAGAAGGCTGAGAGGAGATATGATAGCCATGTATAAATATGTGAGAGGAAGCCATAGGGAGGAGGGAGCAAGCTTGTTTTCTGCTTCCTTGGAGACTAGGACGCGAAACAATGGCTTCAAACTACAAGAGAGGAGATTCCATCTGAACATGAGGAAGAACTTCCTGACTGTGAGAGCCGTTCAGCAGTGGAACTCTCTGCCCCGGAGTGTGGTGGAGGCTCCTTCTTTGGAAGCTTTTAAACAGAGGCTGGATGGCCATCTGTCAGGGGTGATTTGAATGTAATATTCCTGTTTCTTGGCAGGGGGTTGGACTGGATGGCCCATGAGGTCTCTTCCAACTCTTTGATTCTATGATTCTATGATAAGGGCAATGTCTGGACAACCTGTGCTTTCTTATTAATTTAAAGCTGGAGGTTTGCATTAAATAATTTCTGCTCAGTTTTAAAATAGATATGGATAAGAAGATTGCAAAATTGTCTGAAATTCAACTGTTATAACTTGGCTTCTGCTTGCCTCATTAAATACATATTTACTTGGTAGATTTGTAATAGCTCCATCGATGCCTGTATGGATCTGATAGATATTTTGCATATTAAAAATGAATGCAAACACTTGTGGAAGCGCAAGGGCCATTGGCATCAATAATCCACACACGGCCTTCGTTATGAAAATTTGAATTTGCTTACTTCTCATTTATGGTACCGAACATTCCCCTTGATAGTGAAGGAGCCTGAAAAACATTCGACCATCATGTCAGTAATGACTCTTACAGCAATTATGTTTGGGAGAAAGCTTGGTTAATAAGCTTGTTAAAATGGATTGCAAGATGATGCCTCAATGTGCCTGAAATAACGGCTTGCATCCTTTTGGTGACATACAGAGACTTAATAAGAAATTTCAAGTCTGAAGAGGTCTTTAGAAAGTATCGAGACACCAAGAATGAAGTGGGGCTGAAGGTTAAATCCGTTTATTCTGTAGTAGAAAGAGGTACTTAGGGCAACTTTGAGATTATACAGGGGAGTGGATTTGCATTGTCTAAGAATTATAAAACCTGTGCTGTTATTTATTTATTTATTTATTTATTTGCTGTATTTGTATACCGCCTTTCTCAGCCAATCGGCGCCTCAAGGTGGTTTCCAACAAATCAGTACATATAAAAACATAATACAGGTTATTTATTTATTAATCGAATTTATATACCGCCACTCCCCGAAGGCTTGGAGCGGTTTACAACATACATATGCAATACATTACATTTAAAAACAAAGAAAAATTTCAATCAACCAGATTCAAATGCCAGCCTAATCAAATAAATCATTAAACAATATAAAACACCACAAAAGCAATAAAAACAACATCATTAGCGTCTCATTATTATCAAGCATTGTCTAGTTCCATTGTCAAATCGTTCGATTTCCTATATTAGCTACTCTGCCTTTGTAAACGCTTGCTCGAACAGCCATGTTTTAACTTGCCTCTGAAACGTTAAGAGGGAGGGAGCAGATCTAATCTCCCTGGGGAGAGTGTTCCATAGCCAAGGGGCCACCACTGAGAAGGCCCTGTCTCTCATCCCCGCCAAACGTTCTTGAGACAAAGGCGGGACCTAGAGCAGGGCCTCCCCAGATGATCTTAGAGTCCTCGATGGTTCGTAAGGGGAGACAGGTAAGTTGGGCCAGAACCTTTTAGGGCTTTATAGGCCAAAGCCAGCACTTTGAATTGGGCCCGGTAGTAAACCGTCAGCCAGTGGAGCTGGTGCAACAAGGGGGTTGTATGTTCCCTGAGCGCCGCTCCTGTTAGCAACCTGGCTGCTGTTCGTTGGACTAGCTGAAGCTTCCGGACTGTCTTCAAAGGCAACCCCAGGTAGAGAGCGTTGCAGTAGTCTATACGGGATGTAACCAGAGCGTGGACTACCGTTGCCAAGTCAGACTATATCACACATCCCATAATTCCTTATGATTGAGATACAGCAGTTCAGGTGGCATGAGACAGATGTAATTGTGTATTGGAAATACCCCCTGAATCCAGGTTAAAAGCTATCTGTGAGTTTCATTAAAAATGCAGACAGGGAATAAGGGTGATAAATGATAAAATCATGGACCAGCTCAATGTATTTCATTCATTTTGTTGTCAACATTTTAGCCACAGCAGAAATCTTCTTGGCTGCTTAATATTTACTTAATTTATACCCCACCTTTCTCCCGGATTAGCTCATCAGAATGATATAATCACATTTTTTTTAAAGTGGCAGAATGCCATAAATTTTGGTTCACCTCATCAGTTTTCTCTCCTTCCTTCAGAAATGATGCATTTCTGTATTTCATCTTTGGGCTTTGCAAAAGGCTCAGAGGATCACATATTTTGTTTCAAAATGTTGAATATTTTAAAATAAAGATGCTTTGTATCCTCCAGCTAAATGCTGATGGCCTTTTGTTCCTTTCCAGTTCTATGATTCCATAAGCTATGACTCTAGTGCACACTTAACATGATGATTAATCTAGCCTTGCTTTTAGTGACCTATGTTCTCAGAGCCCGGGAAAAACACCATGCTGTCACAAATCTAGACAAATGAATCAGACTTTGGAGACTTATTTCTGAAGATGCTGTCTACAGTCTGACATCAGGAGGTCAAGTCCACATCTTGGTGGGTGTTCCGGACAAATTAAATCACAGCGCTTCTAGTGCAAGAGGCAAACTCCACTGATGACTTGCTCAGTTTACGAATGAGTTGGGGCCACTGAGGGCTCGAATGTCTCATCTTCCTTCTCCCCTTTCTCTTGCTTTGGTATCGCACAGACAGAACATGACTCAAATTCTACCAAGCAGGGAAGGATGGATTGACAGCTTTATTAAAGATTACATTTCACAGTTGACTAGAAGCAGATAAAAAAATATTACTTACTATTCACTTTCTGAAGAGCAACAAACACAACCCTTAAAGAATCATGCTTTCCCCTTAAGAATGACACTTTTAAAAGGCTTTTTAAAAAATAAATAAAAAAATAATAACAGGAGAAACACTTTACTTAACATTGGAGTCACTGAGTGTTTTCTTTTGCAGGTTTCATTCACTCAGAGATAATTTGTCAGGAGGCATATTCCATTGGTGGGTGGAACTGAAACTGTCAATGAGTTAACTGAAGCCCAAAATATGTGTTGTTGTTTTTTTTCTTCTCCATTCACCCTTTAGTCCTGGTCCTCCATTTTCTTTTTGATTCCTTTTATTGGTAGCTGCTGGCATTCATCTTAATGGGCAATTATTCTACTCTGGGCTTTAACTTCTATTTTAAAAGAACTATCCCATGTCAGGAACCTGTTTGGAGATGGGTCCAGCACCATGGATAGTTCCTTCTAAAGTCCATTCTAAACTGAGAGTGAATTCATAGCACCACTTACATGAAAGCTGCTGCAATCTACCACTCTTTTTTTCTCTGTCCATTTTCCTTAAGGAATAGCAAGGAAAGTTCTAGTAAACTGCAAGGGATTTTAGGAATTAGTTAATTGGTCATGCATGGATCTAGGGACACAAGTAACCCACTCTTGTAGTAGCCGGTTCCAACCTCCCCTTCATCTGAGGTGTGATTAAAAGGCCTGATTCCTTGTTGCTTCATTCTGTTAATTTCACCACTGTTTTAAAATTATACTGTCTAGCCAGTATTGCACCACCTGACATCCACCGGGAAGTAGCAGCCAATAGCGAAAGGACCAAGGCAGTGACATCTCCAGCTCATCCCTTGTTTGGGTATCAGCCAGCACATCAACGACTTAAATCAAGAAATAGTTTTCTAAGATCTGCAGAGACACTCACTGGAACACCCCAGCAAGTGAGAGTCCAAAAGTGGCAGGCTCAAACCCAGTACCTCAATCAATGGCTGATACCAAATGAGAGACTTCCCCCGGACACACAGAAAACTGGGCGACTTGAAAGGCGCTGAACAGACTGCGCTCTGGCACCACGAGATGCAGAGCCAACCTTAAGAAATGGGGCTACAAAGTAGAATCCACGACATGCGAGTGTGGAGAAGAACAAACCACTGACCACTTGCTGCAATGCAACCTGAGCCCTGCTACATGCACGATGGAGGACCTCCTTGTGGCAACACCAGAAGCACTCCAAGTGGCCAGATACTGGTCAAAGGATATTTAATCAACTACCAAGCTTGCAAACTTTGTGTTTTGTCTGTCTGTCTGTTTGTTTGTTTTGTTAAAAATGTAATACAACTGTCTGGTTGCTCCTGACATGATGAATAAATACTACTGTTTTACATGGTTCAGCTTTTTGTTGTTATCTAGAAACAGACACCTCCTTACATTCCACAGTGACGAGATGACGTATTACATACGATGCAACACAGCGTACACTTTCTGCATTGAGATTTACAACTTCTCCTTCATGATACAGTTAACCCTTTCCACACAGGAATTACAATCTCCAGAACATTGCATTACAAAGAATTACATTTCTAAGCACATAATCACTAACTTTGAAAACTACAATACAGTTAATCAAAACACATACATATATTCTCAACATAATCCAGGATCACATTAAATCACCACAAAGCAAGATTTTTACTGCTTTGTGATGAATTAATGTGTTTTTAGATGCGGCATTGTTTGGACACCCCACGTAAAAATCCAGGAGGGTGTGTATTTTTCACCCTGTGCGGATGCGCTCTAAGCAGCAGGCAAAGAGGCCAAATAGTCACATTCAGTTCCACAGTGCTGAGATATACTGTATTAAATTACTGTTTAAATTATTATATCAACATTGGTACCAATTAGATATGTCAATCTCCTATAATTTCATTACTGCAGGCAACAATAAACAAGGATGTCATCAAAAACCGCAATCTTTAAAGACTACTTTCAGTTTGGGTCCAGTAGCCATGCATTATATATATATCAATGGAGTGCATGACTGGTGAGGTGGGATTCAATGCATTTAAAAATCCTTCCTCCTCCTGCAGATTGTTTTGCCTTTCAAAAATGTACTTTGCAACCATTTCAACTGCTTGTGTTGTAATTTTCCATAATGTTTTGATTATTTTTCTTGTTTTCCATCACCCTCTAATCTCGCAGCTATTTCATGACAGTTAAGAATGAGATTTAGTAGCAAGTGATTTTTTAAAAGGGGGACCAGTATGCAGCATTAACAAGTGTGCTGCAAAGAAACATACATCTTAATCTGAGCTCAGAAGGATTATTTTAATGCCAGTTTCTTCCTATTTGTGTGTTGTGTGTTAAGTCAACACAAAGGGAAAATCAGTGAAACCTATGCCCCACCTTTTCTGCAATAAGCATAACAAGACATATACAATGGAACCTCAACTTAAAAGCATCCCAACTTAAGAGCATTTTGAGTTAAGAATTGTCACTTGACCCTGGTTTTGCTTTGACATACAAGCAATGTTTAGAATTAAGAGCTAGCACCAGAAGGAGTGCTAGCACGAGAGTACAGGGGCATTAGGGCTTCAAGGGAGCAGCCTTCATGCCTCATGCCTTGTGCTCTTGTCTGCTTTGCTCTTGTCCAATTTAAGGAACTTTGGGTTAGTTGATGATTTTGTGTGGGGTTTTTTTATTACTGGTATGTTTGGTTTCATGAAGAGAGAGAGGGAGAAAGAGCAAAGGAGGGAGGGAGGCTGGAAGAAAATGATGCTTCTGCTTCTTTACTTTGTGCTTCCTTGCCACAATGTTGTGTGTCTACCATTTTAAAGTTGATTTTAATTTGTTTATTGTTCCATGTAAATATGCAAGTTTTGCCTTGCTGTTACATGGGCCAGCAAACATTAAGTTGCCTTAAATGTGCTTTCTTGCCACAATTTTGTGCTTCTACCATTTTAAAGTTGATCTTTCTTTCTTATTGTTCCATGTGAATGTGTATTTAGGTATTATTTGTAACGTAACAAAAATATGGGGTGAGTGGGTAAATGGGTCAGGGGTGAGAATGGATGAATAGCATTTCAGTGGAAAAATTCACTCTGAGATATTATTATTGTTAACAATAATAATAATATTGTTAACATTCTGCCCTATCTCTCCAAGGGGACTCAGAGTAGATTCCAACATCCAAAAAAGGGCAAACATTGAATGCCTCAGTACAACAACAAATACAAGCATAATAATAGCCCAAAATAATTCCATCTTGTGACAACAACTTATAACATGACATCTATAAATTAAATAAAACACAACCTTTCAAAAATTATATCTGATATATAACCTAAACATAAAACATCCACATTAATTGACAGGAACCAGAAAAGATTCATTAAGACATGTAAGTTGATTGTGTGGCCAATGATGTTAACTTGGCAAACATGGTCTGACAAAGACCGAATACCATAATAGTTTTCAGTCAGAGGTCTAGTAGCAGTCTCTCATCATCTAATCCTCATCCTCTCTGAATGTTAATGAGCAAAACTACATTTTCAGGTTTTTTTTGAGGGAGAGGAGGGAGCTTTATTTCTTTAGGGAAGGAGATCCAGAGGTGGTGGTGGTGTGATCATGGAGAAGGCCCTCTCTCTCGTTGTCACCAGCTGTGCTTGAGATGTGGGTGGGACTGAGAGCAGAGCCTCCTCCGTTGATTGCAGTGCCTGACTTGGTTTGTAGGAGGAGATGTGATTAGTGAAGTAGATTGGACCTGAGCCATTTAGGGCTTTTATGGTAATGACCAGCACTTTGTATTTAGCCCGGAAGCAGACCAGCAGACAGTGGAACTGCCACAACATGAGAATTGATCTCTCCCTGTACTGGGCCCCAGTTAGTAACCTGACTGCCAATCTCTAAACCACTTGATGCTTCTGAACTATCTTCAAAGGCAGCCCCACGTAGAGAGTGTTGCAGTAGTCAAGGTGGGATGTTACTAAGGTGTGGACTTTCATGGCCAAATCTGGCATCTCAAGGAATGGGTGCAGCTGGCACACAAGTTTTAATTATGTGAAGGCGCTCCTAGCCACTGCCAAAGCCAGTGGTTCCAAGGTCAGTGATGAGCCCAGGATCCCCTCCCAGACTACAGACCTATATCTTCAGGGGGAGTGTGACCCCATCCAACATGGGCTGTAATCCCACAACCAGATCCACTTTCCGACTGACTAGGAGTACCTCTGTCTTGTCTGGATTTAATTTCAAGTTATTAGTCCTCATCCAGTCTATCACTGATGACACAGACTGGTTTAGGGGCAGAGACGAGTGATTTGAGTTAAGAGCTCAGTCACGGAATGAATTAAAGTCTTAACTCAAGGTATTACTGTATTTTCATCCTACTCATCTCTCTATATTTACAACATATACTAAATATAAGAGGGGCAAATTTGCTCCAGAAAAGGAAGAAAATGTTTCACTATTTACATAAATTTAAGAAAGATTTTATTTGTTTGAACATGCACATAACAGGAAAAAAAAGGTGGCAACCACATTCAAAGTTGGCAATTAAATTTTATTTTTTTGGTTGACAGGAATAAAAGAGACAAAAGGGTAGACATTTATATGAATTCACAATTTTATCTGGAGATACTATTGAAGATACAAATGGAAGATATGTAGGAATTCAAATACACGGTAGCATTTATGCCCCCACAGAAAGTAAGGCCATATTTTATGAGAATTTAATAAAAATGTGATAGGTTAATTCTGCGATGCAGGAAGGTATCTTGAGGTTCATAGTCCGGTGAAATATTTCTTCTTCATTCTGCTAAGTACATTGCAATAAGAATTACATTTTGTTGGGAGGATGACATCAGATGTGTTGGCTTTTTTTAATTAGACAGAGTGACACAAGCTGGTCAGGAGGCCTAGTAACCAGTTAAGTTTTTTTTATCTATAAATCAATAGTTCACTGTAAGCTGTAAATTAAAGTCATTCATGCAATGATTAAATGAAAATTATAACTTTTTATCTACGAGTTCAAAATTGATGCTCTTGTGGATCAAACATTGCTAAAAGGAGAGGGATCAAAGACCACTGACATGTGAAAACCCCTCACAAACCCTTAACTAATTTAATACTAGCGCCAAAACAAATTAATTTAATTGGGATTTCAATCCCCAATAAATTGGAACGTGTCTGGTTTATGCATGGGATACCATAAACAGTGCCAAAAATACCCTCTACATTTGGAGGAACAGCAATTAAAATCCATGGCAAAGCTCTTTTTTTTTAATAATAGTAAAAATGGAACAATTATTTGCTTATACCAACCAGGGCTCATCCAGACAGTACCTTTATCCCAGGAGCTTCTGTAGCAAACAGGAAGGTGGCCAGGCAACATTCCCTGTAAACCCAAAAGCAAGTTTCATTAGTTTCAATTTTACACCAAAATTCAGACACAACTTTAGAAATGAAGCACCAGTACCCCCTACTTTTAAACACAGTTTATAACCATTTTAATAGATCACATGCCTAGTAGTTTGCAATAAATTAAGTCAGCAGGGGCTACAGGAGAGGCAAGTGCAAGATCCTGTAGACTCAAGCAAAAGCAAAATGCTGCAGCCTCTCTTCTCCTAATTTGTGTATCCTTCCTCATTAGTAATTCCTGGTGTTACTTGACCACACATCTCCTACCTAGTTTTCCTCTGTGAAATGTTAGGAGGCATGGAATCAGTGAGATTTGCCTATTGAGTAGGTCTATTTTAATTGAGGATGAATGTTCATAAGCATGATTGATTGGACCTTATCATGAGAGGGTCCATTCAATAATTCAGTTTAGGAAATGAAACACATTCATACATTTTCCATCAGGAATTCTGAGACTGGCCACTTTTGACTCACCTCCTGGCAAGAAATGGCAGCATTTTGAAACTTCATTGATAGCAATAAAGCATAAATATAAAACAGGACATCAAATAATGTATCTCACTTTAGAAAAAACTGAACAAATCAATTAACTGTTAGTAACTTGATATAAGACATTGCTCTAAAGCGTTTTTTTAAAAAAAATCAATTAAAATGACAAAAATTGGCCAACTCGCACCCTGCTAGTAACCAATTAAAATGACATAAAAGTTTAATTGTTACTCAACCTATTAACATCATTGTTATTTAATGATTAATATAATGGCTGCAAAAGGGTTGTTACTTTGTAAAAACTAATTACAGGTAATACATTAAGTATGGCTCATTTATTTCCAAGGTCTTGGAGAAGAAACCCACCATGATTTTTTCTGCTCTTATCTAAAGTAAGTAACTTAGAGTAGGGAAAAAGGGCAATGATAAAAAATAAAGCTTTGTACATTTTAGTCAATATTTTAGCAATCTTTTCTTTGGAAAGTTGAAATAGCAATATCTCTTCTAGGGTAAGAAGAGAGATATCTATGCATCCCTAATCATGACATCCTCACATAGTCCACCAGACACGTTGCCTCTCTACTAGGTGTGTGCATTCAGGGTAAATCTTTACCTGTTCCATGTCCCAGCTTTTGGTGGGAGCTCTGATTTATTTTTTGTGGGCCTCCCAAATTCGGGAGGGCAGATATCTGTTTTTACTCAGGGGTACTGAAAGATCTGTTTTCTATCGGCCCATTATGGGGAGGGGCTTCCCAGGTTCCCTTTCCCATCACTTTAGGCATATAAGCTGTTTTACTCTAGAGGAGAGGTGCTCAGCTGCAGGCAGGCATGTGCACTTTCTGGGTCTGCATGCCACACACACATGCTTTCCAGGGGAAGGAGGCATGGAGCACCATGTGCTCATGAAAAGCAGGTGAGGAGCTGGGATTGGCTCCTGCTTGTTTTCGTGTTGAGCTGATTATCATACCAGGAGGAGCCTTCCCGTTACGTGCTCCCAAAGGTAACAAAAGTAACAAAAGAATGGATGAAACAAAGGAAAACGGTTCCATGCACAACCCTATTCTTTACTCAGAGAAGAGGATGGTTCCTCTTTTCTTTTCTTTTTTTAAAATATAAGAGTTAAGGTACTTACGTTGATCCAGGGATAAATCAAACCAGGTTTCTGGGACCAATTTTTTAAACTAAAAATTTCAGATCTGTAAATGAGTACATACAGTATTTCACAGAGCAACAAAATGAAAAACAGAATGCACACACACAATTTCAACTAAACCTTAAATCACTGTAGCTGGAAATGTGCAATTTTCACTTCAGGAATGAAAAGTCATGGATATATGTTGCAACCCCATTTCTGATTCATAATTATGCCTCAGATTCTTTCAAGTCTAATGTAAAACCTGACCCTTTTCTGCTGGACTCACAGCATGGCTGAAGAACTCCATCTTTAGCCCTAGGAAAAAGGAAAACACACCTATGAACAAACAAAAAGACACCCTCTTTTGTCTGTGCACTTTTGGAAAAGAACAGCATTACTATGTTGCTGATGGACATGATTGATGGTTTGAATCTAGATCTTCTTGAACTCATCATAATACCCACCAAATTAAGATAAATCATTGCTGAAGTGTACATGGAGTATGAGCCAAAAATCAATCATTATGAGATTGAGAGACATTAATCAAACCTCCTCCCTTCCAATTTACCTCCTGTCCAGCTGCTTCTGGTACCTTTTTCTTATTCCAGTTGCCAACCATCTAATTTATTGTATTGGCATAGCTTTTGGCTGCTTGAAGAAATCTGTAATTTTCTTGAGGGTTCTGTGTTGGAAGAGACCTCATGGGCCATCCAGTCCAACCTCCTGTCAAGAAGCAGGAAAATCACATTCAAAGCACCCCCAACCTTTGATGGATTCTGTTTTTTGCATCAGGTAGCTTGGATCTTCTTAGAGGTGGTGATCTAGACTTCAGGAGAACTTTCCAAGGATTTGAACTCTATCGTTCTGTAAAGATGGATGCTCCTTTAAGGTTAAGTAGCTCATAAAGGTCCATCTAAAATCTCACTGTGCATCTGGCAAGGGAGACACATTTCATTAAAAAAAAAAAACAGTGTCCAGCACATAATATCTTCCCTTTCTGACTGTTCTATGGTGGCTTCATGAGAGGAGCATGGCTGAAGCTGTTCTTTAGTGCTTTCCTTCTGAGGAGAAAGAAACAACTGAGGTGAGAAGAAAAAAATATGGGGGAAGAAAAGGAAGGAAGAAGAGAGGAGGCTGCTTGAAGTGAAACAACATCATCAACTAAGCAAACCATAGCAGTCTGAAATCCATATCCTGCTCTGTCGTCCAAGACTTCCTGGAGATGGAGGACAACTGCCTTCTCAATCACTTTGCTCAAAAAAGGAAGTTTAGAGAATTGTATGTAATTGTTCAGTTTCAGGGGATCCAGGGGATCTAACTACTGCTTCTTTAAAACAGGATGGAAAATTCCCCTCTCTGAGAGATGCATTAATCATTTGTATTTGAGATCAAATTGTATCTCCTCCAAGGATGACCAGCCAAGAGTGGCAGGGAACAAGAAAACAAGTTGTCCTCCTTACTTGCCTTAGCAGCTTATGTACATGAACAGTACTCACCAACTGAAACAGATCCAATATAATCCCACTCACAGAGTTGCTGGTCACCTTATTGTTGGCTTCTGTTCCAATGAATACATCGAAGTCAGCTCTTATGTGAGAGGTTTTATTTGCAGAAATAACCCAAAACTTATTTAGTGTCTGTCAGAGGCCTATTAAAACCCGCCACTCAGGATGGGTGCCCTGATGACTCGGCAGCTCGCTGCGAAGCTTTTGCTCGGTTCTTCGCAGACAAAGTCGCTTTGATCCGCTCTGGACTGGATACCATATTAACGGCAGTATCTGAGGATGTAACACGAGCATCTGCTTGTCCGGTTTTGATGGATTCATTTCAATTGGTTCAATCCGAGGATGTGGACAAGGTGCTTGGAGGAATGAGAGCTACCACATGCATCCTAGACCCCTGCCCATCCTGGCTTCTAAAGGAGGCCAGAGGGGGATTGGCCGAGTGGGTGAAGGTGGTGGTTAATGCCTCCCTTCGGGAGGCAAAATTCCAGCCAGCTTAAAGCAAGCTGTGATAAAACCGCTGTTGAAGAAACCATCACTGGACCCCACTCAATTCGTCAACTATCGGCCTGTTTCCAATCTCCCCTTTTTGGGCAAAGTCATGGAACGTGTGGTGGCCTCACAACTCCAGGCATTCTTGGTAGACCCGGATTATCTGGATCCGGCACAGTCTGGCTTTAGGCCGGGGCATGGTACCGAGACAGCCTTGGTCGCCTTAGTGGATGATCTGCGTCGGGAGCTCGACAGGGGGAGTGTGTCCCTGTTGGTGCTTCTCGACCTCTCAGCGGCCTTCGATACCGTCGACCACGGTATCCTTCTGGGACGCCTCGCGGGGATGGGTTTGGGAGGTACTGTTCTGCAGTGGCTCCACTCATTCCTCAAGGGTCGGTCTCAGAAGGTGTTACTGGGAGACTCCTGTTCAACCCCACAACCTTTGTCTTGTGGGGTCCTCAGGGTTCAATACTGTCTCCCATGTTGTTTAACATCTACATGAAGCCGCTGGGCGAGATCATCCGGAGTTTCGGAGTGCGATGTCATCTGTACGCAGATGATGTCCAACTCTGTCACTCCTTTCCACCTGCTACTAAGGAGGCTGTCGAGGTCCTGAACCGGTGCTTGGCCGCTGTGACGGTCTGGATGGGGCGAACAAATTGAAATTGAATCCAGACAAGACAGAGGTACTCCTGGTCAGTCGTAAGGCCGAACAGGGTATAGGGTTACAGCCTGTGTTGGATGGGGTCGCACTCCCCCTGAAGACACAGGTTCGCAGTTTGGGTGTGATCCTGGACTCATCGCTGAGCCTGGAACCCCAGGTTTCGGCGGTGACCAGGGGAGCATTCGCACAATTAAAACTTGTGCGCCAACTGCGACCGTACCTTGGGAAGTCTGACTTAGCCACGGTAGTCCACGCTCTGGTTACATCCCGCCTTGATTACTGCAACGCTCTCTACGTGGGGTTGCCTTTGAAGACAGCCCGGAAGCTCCAACTAGTCCAACGGGCGGCAGCCATGGTACTAACAGGAGCGGGGCGCTGGGAGCACACAACTCCTCTGCTGCACCAGCTCCACTGGCTGCCGATATGCTACCAGGCTCAATTCAAAGTGCTGGTTTTGGCCTTTAAAGCCCTAAACGGTTCTGGCCCAACTTATCTATCCGAACGTATCTCAGCCTATCAGCCCACCAGGACCCTTAGATCTTCTGGAGAGTCCCTGCTCTCTATCCCACCGGCTTCCCAAGTGCGGCTGGTGGGAACGAGAGACAGGGCCTTTTCTGTGGTGGCCCCTCGGCTTTGGAACACCCTCCCTATAGAGATACGATCAGCCTCTTCGCTGATGGTGTTTCGGAAGAGATTAAAAACATGGTTGTGTAAACAAGCATTCGGTTAGTTTGTTATCACCGAATTTTATGGACTAAGGACTGGTTAATTATGGATGACGAATTCTGGACTGTGATTTTAGTGACGAGATACATGGTATTATTGGTGGCCCAATAATTTGTATTGTCTATGTGTTGTTGTTTTAAATTGTATATTGTTTTTAATTGTTGTAAACCGCAATGAGTCGCCGACTTAGGCTGAGATATTAGCGGTATACAAGTGTATTAAATAAATAAATAAATAAATAAATAAATAAATAAATAATTCCCCTGAGCTGTAAGAAGCTTTGGGAGGAATATGGGTCATTTTAGCAGTAATGAGAGAACATCTGAGGCTAAAAGTATTTTGCAATCTCCTTAATATTAACAGGTATATAGTAAAACACATGATTTTTCAAAAGCAATATCAATTTTTCCCAAGGGCAAAAACAAGCCCTCTTTCTTGCCAATCAACTGAAAAATTAAGTGTTTCATCTCCTTTATTGGATATATACCAGTATACCAGATTGTGTATCTCAAAATTCATTTTAGGAGCTCAAAGGTATGTGATAGCTAATAGCCACTAGCTTTCAAAAGGCATCAACAGTCACATAAATAAATATCTTCTCACAATCAATGCTCATTAAAGAAGTTATTAGCTGTACAAAACAAGCTAAGTAGTAGCTATACAAGAGTCTAGTTGAAGAAAACCCATTTCTCAAATTTACAGGACACAGTAGCAGCCTTGTTACAACCATTATCAGGGTATTCAGTTAAAAACAGGGAATCCAAAGGAGACTGATTGCTTGATTTCAGAACAATTCAGAAGAGTCTGTCTCAGCTTAACACCTGTGTAATAAAAGATAAATCTCCTAACCATTGTGTTTCATTTATTTGAGCAAACTGATCAATTAAAAAGAGAAAGGAAAATTAGTAGGAGAAATGTTTCTAGCTGCTGGGCTATTACAGAGAAAAATAACAGAAAAACAAATCAATTCTCATAGCAGAAAAACAGACAAAAACATTTATTTTATGTTTGTGCAAGTCTCATCTCTTTATGATTGCAAAACTTTCCTGCTGGATCCATCCATCTGGCATTCACCACAATCTACGGTTATTTTTTTAATAGGCTGGCAGAAAATCATGTGAGATAAGCAATATTAGTGAAAATTCAGGATTAGACTTGGTTTTTTTTTGTTCATTCGTTCAGTCATTTCCGACTCTTCGTGACTTCATGGACCAGTCCACGCCAGAGCTCCCTGTCGGCCGTCACCACCCCCAGCTCCTTCAAGGTCAAGCCAGTCACTTCAAGGATACCATCCACCCATCTTGCCCTTAGTTGGCCCCTCTTCCTTTTTCCTTCCATTTTCCCCGGCATCATTGTCTTCTCTAAGCTTTTCTTTCTTCTCATGATGTGGCCAAAGTACTTCATCTTGGCCTCTACTATCCTTCCCTCCAATGAGCAGTCAGGCTTTATTTCCTGGAGGATGGACTGGTTGGATCTTCTCGCAGTCCAAGGCACTCTCAGAACTTTCCTCCAACACCACAGTTCAAAAGCATCTATCTTCCTTCGCTCAGCCTTCCCTATGATCCAGGTCTCACATCCGTAGGTAACTACGGGGAATACCATTGCTTTAACTATGCAGATTTTGGTTGCCAGTGTAATGTCTCTACTCTTCACTATTAGACTTAATGGATGCATAACCTATTAACTGCCCCTTTCAGGATTACTTTAAAGGACACCAGTCACATAGAGAGAAGGGAGTCCATGCTCCTGGCAACTGGGGGGATGGACTGAATTCTTTCCCACTGTGCCCACTGACCACCAGCCAGCGAGGCAGCAGTGATCAGAAACAAGGCCCAGGTTGTGGCATTGTTTGCTGGGAGAAGAGGGAGTAATTTCATCTGACCAGACAAATGGTCTCCTTCAATTGTTGCAGCTGATGTCCAGTAAAGTCAGCTTGGGGAGTTAGGATGGGAAACATTACTTAGTTTTGCAAGAAAGATAGTTATGTAACTAGGTTGAATATATAGAATTAGTGAGTGAGACTACATTGGCCAGTAAATCTACAGTCAGGGCCCATCCAGACAGGCCCGTATCCTGGGATATGTCTGGGTTTTTACTGGGGGCATCCAAATGATGCCCCTGGTAAAAATGAATTAATTTGGAATAATCAATTAAATACTCAGTTCCAGAGAGGCCCTTCTCTCACTCCTGCCTCCATCGCAAGTGCGACTTGTGGGGATAGGGAGAGGGCCTTCTCTGTGGTGGCCCCTCGGCTCTAGAACTCACTTCCCAGAGAAATTAGGCAAACCCACACCCTAGCAGTCTTTAGGAAGAGCCTGAAAACATGGCTGTTCCAGTGTGCCTTCAATGAATGAACAATAATCCCTGACCAAACCCTGCATAAAATGCCCTCTGAAGCACTTTATTATATCTTTTAGTGCAATTATATCCTACTTTCATCCCTGATCCCCTGCCCAGATACATTACATTGCTGTCTCACCCAGTGTTTTTAAACTTTTAATCTTTTAACCATCCCTGCCCACTGTGATCAATTTTCGTGGTCTAATTATTGTTTGGTGTTTATCTGTATTGCTTCTTGTATTTTATTTTTATTCATTTTATTGTCATTTTTATTTTCATTACATTATTTTATTTTTATGCTGTATTTTTGCTTTATAGTATTGTTGGGCTTGGCCAAATGTGAGCCGCCCCGAGTCCCCTTGGGGTGATGGTGGCGGGGTATAAATAAAGTTTATTATTGTTGTTATTGTTGCTGTTGTTGTTGTTCCAGGACCGACCAAAACAACCTGGTGGTGAGTAACCCCACCCCCCAGCCCCCAAAACAACCCTTAAAACTTAAAAAACTTATTGGTCCACTATTAAGGTAGTTCTTGTCTCCTCCTGGCATGTAGAAATCCTTCCTGGTTGCACAGATGCCTCCGTTGGTGTTGGAATTGGGCACCTGAGACATCCAGAAGCTTGCAGGAACTTTTGTGGCTGGCTGGAAGCAACAACAGCGGTGACATAGGCACAATTTATTTCCTTTTCCCTGAATGATTAATAAAGGAAAGGGTGATAGTGGCTGTGTCCCTTGTGGTCAACAAACTGGTTCAAATTGGACATAATGCAGTGCCCTTATTTATTTATCATGTCAGGAGCAAACCAAACGGTTGTATTGCATTTTTCAACAAACAAACAAACAAACAAAACACAAAATTTTCAAGCTTGGTAGTTGATTGCAAGCTTGGTAGTTTGACCAGTAGCTGGCCACTTGGAGTGCCTCTGGTGTTTCTATAAGAAGGTCCTCCATTGTGCATGTAGCAGGGCTCAGGTTGCATTGCAGCAGATGGTCTGTAGTTTGCTCTTCTCCACATTCACATGTCGTGGATTCCACTTTGTAGCCCAATTTCTTAAGGTTGGCTCTGCATCTCGTGGTGCCAGAGTGCAGTCTGCTCAGCACCTTCCAAGTCTTCTCTGTGCCCAGGGGAGAGTCTCTCATTTGGTATCAGCCATTGGTTGAGGTTCTGGGTTTGAGCCTGCCACTTTTGGACTCTTGCTTGCTGAGGTGTTCCAGCGAGTGTCTCTGTAGATCTTAGAAAACTATTTCTTGATTTAAGGCATTGGCGATACCCAAACGGGTGGGCCAGATATGTCACTGCCTTGGTCCTTTCACTATTGCTTGCTACTTCCCGGCAGATTTCAGGTGGTGCAATACCAGCTAAACAGTGTAATTTCTCCAGTGGTGTAGGGTGCAGACACCCTGTGATAATGCGGCATGTCTCATTAAGAGCCACATCCACTGTTTTAGTGAGATGTGTTCCACACTGGGCATGCATACTCAGCAGCAGAGTAGCATAGCGCAAGGGCAGATGTCCTCACCGTGTCTGGTTGTGACCCCCAGGTTGTGCCAGTCAGCTTTCGTATGATATTGTTTCTAGCACCCACTTTTTGCTTGCTTCTTGTAGGTCAGAGCCCTGAAACTGCAAGATACTCCAGAGTTTGCTTCATGCTCTGACTTTACCTGAATTATAAGTTGTGAATTTTAAGCAGCATTTCATCGGTGGATTTTAACTCTGTGTATCTTTTTGTATGTGTTTTAATGGTGTTTTATCTCTTGGTTTAATGATGTATTCTGCCTAGAGCCACAGGGAGAGGCGAGATATATATGGATGATGTGAGATATATACACTGAAAGTACAGGAATGCCATGAAGACAGCCCAGAATCCATTCAGCTGACTTGTCAACAACCAGCCTTTTAAAAATTAACAGCAATAAGTGTAAATTGTATATTATTTACTCTGAGTACAGGACATGATCTTCTGTTTTTTAAAAATGCATCTCCTCCTTTAAAAGGCAATTTAAAATATAGCAGTTGAAGGGAGCTGAGATTATTCAATTCAATCCACATTTGACCCTTGCTGGAAAGATGTGTCTGCAGGGGTCACGGCACAGTAAATCCTATTTGATTTCTAGAGAACATACAACATGTCACTGATAAGATAATATTTTCATTCACCAGAACTGGGCTTGGTAGCACACTACATATTAAATGTAATTCATTGTCATGTTTCTGATCTTTACTGTGGCTGTGCTGAATTGAAAGCTTGAGGGATTTCACTATAATAACTTCTTAATCTCTTCCTTTGTCAATATCCTTGCTTTAAGTAATATTCTCCCGGTCTTCCAATTCCATTTTTTCAAGCTTCTTTTTTAATTTCATTTTATTTTTTAAAGATTTATATCTCTTTTTGATTTCATCTGACTGAGAGCATTAAACACAGAGCATTACTTTCGGTATGGAAATGCTTTCTTCTCTATTATTTGATCTCGTTCCCAATTAGCCATTCTGCTATGGAAATCAGAATTGCAGTACAGTTCAGTTAACTAATTGGTAGAGCTGTCCATCCAGTTGTGTCACTGCCTTCTGGCATGGATCCCCCCGGAGGGATTTCATGGCTTTAAAAAGAATCGCTATCTCTGCATTAATGAGGTTCCACCACACTTATGTCCAACAGCCTGAGCCCCAGATTGAACCACAAATACACAGATAGGAATAGACAGGCTCCGTCCTTAGAATCATTCATAGTGTTGGAAATATGCTGAGAGCCATCTAGCCTAAATCTTTCGCAAGCAGGAATCCATAGGTAAAACACTCTCCTCGAGAGATGTTCATCCAAGCTCTGTTTAAAAAGCTTTCAAAGAAGGAAAGGCAGTCAATTTTACTGTCGAATGAATAGCTCTTAGTAAACATCTGGAGGAGAAGACCAAAATGGCAAAAAGTCTGGAAGTCAAGCTCTATGAGGCTTAGGGAGATGGACAACTTTAGACTGGAGGAGAGAAGGTTAAGAGGGGACATGATGCCTGGACTGACTCCAGTTAAGGCCCGAGACAGGTTTAAAACCACAAGAAGAACAACTTTATTGGGTACAGTAGGGAAATATATTAAATTCTATTTGTTAAGTCTCTCCCAAATGATCGGTTCTGCCTTCTTTCCTAAATCCAAAACTTTGTGCCAGCTCAACACCAAGTTCCAATTTTATACCCTGAGTGTACAAAATTGACAAGACTCTAAGCAACTTCCCCCAAAGCTGCATGCAATCTACAACCTGGCTGACTTCTCTAAGGCAACTCTCAGTCTTCTGATACATTCTGTTCCCCTGAAGTGCTCTTTCATAGTCTCCAAAGTTGTGCCTTCTTGCACTGAATCCAAGGCTGCCTAGCCCCTCTTGGGTTTGCTGGATACACTGGTACTCCTGGGTCTTCTCCATTAGTCAGTCAGTCTGTAAAGCTAGCCACAGAGGCAACAAGCAGGGTTTCCAGGCTTGGAGTGTCTCAGCCTGCTCAAGTTATTTGCAGATCTGTTATCAAAACCCAAAGAGGATCCCAAAACCTGTGGCCATCTTTCACCCAGAAGCTTAATTGGCTTTCACTCTGGACATACATACAGGTTTCACACAACCTCTGTTTTTCTCTTGGGAACCCATTCAGGTTGGCTAAAACCTATTGCTACCCATTGTTTCACTAGCACCTGTCATTGCCTCCCCAGGCTGTGGAAACTACCATCAATAGCATCCCTTACCTCAAACCTACCAACATCCCATGAGAGGCAAAACAAGCCATCTACCCGGAGTACTGTAATGGCAGAATGGGGGTTGGATTGGATAGCCTTCAGGTTTACTTCTGTTCTATAAGTCTATGTAAACATTAGGAAGAAGTATTGTTGAAGGCTTTCATGGCCGGAATCACTGGGTTGCTGTAGGTTTTTCCGGGCTTTATGGCCATGTTCTAGAGGCATTTTCTCCTGACGTTTCGCCTGCATCTATGGCAAGCATCCTCAGAGGAGAGAAAGAGGGAGGGAAGGTTGGCCACAGCAACACATGGCGGGTACAGCTAGTTTATTTTAAAAATAACATCAAATTGTGATTTCTAAACAACATTGGTAATGATATTCACACCTTGCTATGACTTGAAAATGACATTGCAACGGCACATTGGGAGATAAGGTTAGATTGTGACCCAAGGTGATAGAAAGGCTTGCCATGCAGCACAATTCTGAGAAAGAAGACTTTCTCTTTCAAGAAGGAAACTTGGCTTTCTTTTAAAGTGAAGGGAGAAAGAGAGAGGTGTCCAGAACCATGAAATAGAATGGAATAATATAATGATTGTGTAATGAAGCATGGGACATCTGAGGCACTGTGGCTGACTGGCTAAGATAATATTTGCTGTAAAACATGTATGAGGAGGTAAGTGCAGAGCTTGGAAGTTTCCTGATTTTTTAAAACTACAACTCTTGCATGCCTCCAGTTCACACGGGTGGAACATGCTCTCCATGGGACATAGTTTGCCCTGCAGCTCTTAAATTGGCCTCAAATGTAGGGTAGGTTGTTTATGGGGGGTCTACTCAGACCATTTGAAACTGTGAATTTTAATTTACATTTTATTAGCATGAATGATTTAATGTGTTTTGATCTAAGGTCTGTCTTTTAATATATGTGTTTTAAAGTTTTTATGTATTATCAATGCATCTTAATTATGTTGTACCCTCCCTGAAGCCACTGTTATTATTATTGCCACCACCCCACCACCAGCACAAGCCGCAGCAGCTGTAAGTTATTAACTGAGGCTGGGTACAAGAACCCAACCCATTTTGGGCACAATTCAAAGTGCTGGTTTTGACCTATAAGGCCCTATATAGCTTGGGTCTGAGTAATTCGAAGCATCATGCATCTTTTTATGAGCCTGTTAGAACACTGAAATCATCTGGGAAGGACCTTCTCTCTGACCCACCAACTGCTCAAATGCATTTGGTGGGATAAAGGAAAAGGGACTTTTTGGTGGCTGCTCCCAAACTTTGGAATTCCCTCCCAAGAGAGGCCAGGATGGCTGCATCCCTGCTCATCTTTTGCACGCAGGCCAAGACATATATCTGCCATCAGGCATTTGAGTGATGATGAGGGGCAGGCTGCTGGAGAATTGTTTAGTTTTTAAGTGTACTTTTAAGATACACTTAAAAACGAAACTATTGAAGGGGTGCTAGAGAGAGAAGGATAGTCCATTTTATTGGGGGGGGGGAGGTGGAGGAGGAAAACAATTACCCCCCAGTTTCACTTGTTATTCCACCTCCCCACTTCCCATTTCATAAACAAGGGTTATTTCCACAACAGGGACATGGGTGGGGCGAAAAACAGGAAAACAGGGGGAAATGGTTTTCCTCCTTCAACCCACCCCCACCCCATAAAATGGACTATCCTCCTCTCTCTCAGCCTGTGATTGTGTTTTGGGATCAGGGTGCTTTGGATGTGGGGAGTGATGTCAATGAGTTTAAAGATGGCAATGGTTTGGTCAATGATATTGATGCAGAGAATGAACAGGAGACCCCTGTTCAAAGTTTCCCATGAGAATGTCCCTGAAGGATGGGGGGATGATGGTGTACTCCCTGAATTGCAACCAGAGAATTGAAAACAACTCAGCACCTGCAGAAGTTAATGAGGAAATAGATAGACAGCAGGAGATTAGTCAAAACAGACAAGCCAAACAGTGGCTTCAGCGTTCTGCCAGGCTCCGATAGAGAAAGATAAGGGAATCTCAATTAAAGCGAAACCAATTTCTGAGTGCTTGGGATAGCTTAACGAGGGAATAAAAGTCCCAAGTACTGGACATGTAGCCAGATGAAGCATCGTTTGGAATCAAGTTAAGTACTTGTCCTTGTTTCATGGAAGCCTAGCTTGGAAGATTCATGCTTAAGTATTTCTTGTTTTGTGGTTTTGATTCTTGGATTTTATGACTACATACTCATGCCTTGGATTAATGTTTCCTGGTTTTCTGGATTATATTAGAGAAGTATGGACTTCATTTTCATGGACTTTGCTGAACTTTATCCTGGACTATTTTGTTCCTGCTTATCTTCTTACCTAATTGGATTTACCCATTTCTTTAAAGTGTTTTTTACTTTGCTGCTTTTTAATTATTTCCACTAAAAGGATTGTTTTCCTATTCAATGTGCAGTGTTTAAAGTCAGAGGGATTTTCCTGTCCTGGAGTGCAACACCGTTGGGAACCATTTTACCTCCAATCATGGTTCTAGTAATTTTAAATTTTATCCTGTTTAAATTCATATCATGTGATTGTGTTTGCTAAGGTCGTCAAGTTTTATTTTCTGGCTAATTTCTATTTGGTATGAAGATTATAGTAATGTCTGTTTTATTTTCTTTCATGTCCATTGTTTTGATGTAATTTGTTATTATGCCTTTTTCCTGGCATTGAATGTTTGCCGTATGTGTTGGAAACTGCATTGAGTCCCTTCAGGGAGATAAGGTAGTCAATAAATAAAGATTATTATTATTATTATTATTATTATTATTATTATTATTATTATTATTATTATTAGAAACACAACAAGATGAGTCCACAGCAGACAAGATCACTCTTCTGGTTGTTGTATTGGATCACATGTCGGACGCTTCCCAAGTGTCAAGGACTGTGTGATGTATCGGTGAATAATGCATGCAGATCCCAGTAAGGTGGCCTTTTGCAGCTGCCCGATGGTAATTTTGTCAGCACAGATTGTGTTTAAGTGCAGGCCAAGGTCTTTAGGCACTGCACCCAATGTGCCGATCACCACTGGGACCACCTTGACTGGCTTGTGCCAGAGTCTTTGCAGTTCAATCTTTAAATGCTCATTATGTGTCAGCTTTTCCAGTTGTTTCTCTTCAATCCTGCTATTGCCCAGGATTGCAACATTGACTATCCATACTTTGTTTTTTAACATGATTGTGAGGTTAGGAGTATTGTGCTCCAAAACTCTGTCAGCCTGAATTTGGAAGTCTGAGTAGTTTGACATGTTCATTTTCTGTAATTTTTTCAGGCTTGTGATCCCATCAGTTCTTTGTTGCAGGCAGATGGTATTTGTGGCACAAGTTCCAATGAATCATCTGAGCAACGGTGTTGTGCCTCTGCTTGTAGTCTGTCTGTGCAATCTTCTTGCAGCAGCTGAGGATGTGCTCTATTGTTTCATCTGCTTCCTTGCAGAGTCTATATTTGGGATCTGTTACCGATTATTATTATTATTATTATTATTATTATTATTATTATTATTATTCCAATAGCATGTGTAGCTGAGGAGGGGGAGCTTATCATTGTCTTCTTCTGCTTAGGTAACAAGATACATTGGACATTGCTGTAGCTTATCCAAGAGGTCAAGTGAAGGATGCACAGTACTAGAAGAATGTCTCAGATGTAAGGATGGCAGGTTGCACTGGTCAAGGGGGGCCATCAGAGTGATACAATTAGTCTTGTTATATGTGGTAGGGAAGCTGTGACAGAGTTAAAACTAAACTACTTCACCATTGAAAGACAACACAACTGAACACATTAAATGGTTTGCTGAAAATGTGCTGACCCACATTTCTTGGTGTACTGCTGAGGTATGAAATGGCCACCATGCCTTAAAGCTTTTCTTATTCTGGGAAAATGACCTCTTTAAAAGGAGGTTGACACATCTAGGCATTCCCATCTTATGAATATTTATAGAAAGTATCCAACTGTCTTTATGGTTCTTGATTAAATGCTCCCATCCCCTTAGTGTTCTAGGAGCCAGTGTAGCACTATCAAAATAAACAATAGGTAATGTAAAGGATTCCAGCAGCATTATTAATTACCCTATCTGTCACTTAGGTGGAACATGGAAAGGACATGACAGATAGCAAGACATGCAGAGGTAATAAGAGACTGGTCTGGCTCATACTACTGCCAGGAGGAGTTGCAATACATCAGTGTTGGTTTGTGGCAGTAAAAGATGGCCTCCGTCACTGTTTTCAAGAATGATTTGGTTCAAGACGCATTGATGGAGGAGGGGGTTAAATAGCTGACGGTCAAGATGAAGTAAGAAGGAAAAATTGTGGAGGTTGGGATTTATTTTCTTTCTTGATGGTGCTTCACAAGCATACAGAAGGGAAATCCCATGTGTTAAAGAGCAGGCCTCTGCTTTAGAAAATACAGCCGACCCTCCACATTTGTTGTTTTGACTTTGCAGATTTGATTAGTTGTAGATTTGGTTAAAATGATCTCTCTAGAAAGCTATAGATCCTCCAACTTGATTCCATAGTCAACTTTTGACAGAGGATCCATACACCTACTAATTCTCTAATGTAATATATGCCAACCTTTGCCAGGATAAGCAGGCCAGTCTCTACAGAAAAGAATAAAAGCAGACGTACATCTGACATAAGAAATAGCCCTACTTGGAAACCCATGGGAGTACACATCAGTGTCCCTTTATATTTTGTCTTGATCTCAAGGTGACTGTCACTGAACAAAGGAGCCACATAGATGGATTCCAAAAGGAAAACAGTTGGACTATAATACATCAGGGCATTCAACTTTGTCTTCTTCAGCTTGGGGAATAAAAACATGTCTCTCACTACAAATGTTATGCAGTTTTTTCTGTATTATGCGTTTTTCTTTTCTATGACACTCTTTGATCATTTCCCTCTAGGTATATCTTTTGTATTTGCCATCAGTTGAGTACAGGTTGAGAAACCCTGATCCAAAATGCTTGGAACAAGAAATATTTTGGATTTTGGATTTTTTGAGATTTGCTTATATGTACAAGATATCTTGGAGATGGGACCAACGTATATACATGAAAATAATTTCTCTTTCATATACATCTTATACACATAGACCGAATGCCATTTTATGTAACATTTTAAATAATGTTGTGCATGAAATACAGTTTTTGGACACTGAATCATTAGAAAGCAAAGGCCACTGTCTTAGGCCATGTAACAGGTGGATGAATTCAATCAACGAAATTATGGCTCTACGTTTACAAAACTAGTGTAAGGCAGTTTTCCTTTCAAAGAATGCTAGCATTTCACCAACTACAAACCCCAGGATTCCATATCATTGATCTGTAAGTGGTGTCAAACTACATTAATTCCACAGTGTAGATGCACTCTAGGGCTCGTGAACATTTCTCATTCATAGAGTTGACATAAGATGAAGTTTACTTGACAGCAAATGTGATGGCGCGAGTGGCGCCACCTATATGTAGAACTGTAAGTTGCAGGATTTGAACTGTTGTATCATGCCTGATTTTGCCTTTTTACCCTATAAATGTATAGTTGGATTGTTTGGTTATTTATAGCTCTCAATCAATGTTGTTTGCACCAGTTGAATTGCTCCTTCTGCTCAATTGTTTGACCCCACCTCTTCCTAGAGAGCAGAACAGTGTTTTCCTTTTCCATTCCACCAGCAAACTTTCTATCAGATGGACGTGTGAGAGAGACTTGGCTCTGAAGCCCTTGATTAAGTTACCTCTCAGCACCAATTCTGAGGTTCTTACCCTTGAGACTTGTGCTTCATGTTCAGATCAACCTGGACGATGTTGAGAAGTCTCAAGTGCCTTCAAACCAGTTCTTTGGCACCAGAGGAAGGCTTTGTGCTTTCAAAATATAGGCCATTGGAATTGGGGTTGTGATTTTTCCGATATTCACAGCCATTGAGAAAGAGGGACCTGGAAAAGCTTCTCAGCTGCAAAACTCCTTGGACCCAAGACAACCAGAGACTGTAATGTATATTTTCCTTTACCCCTTTGAAACTTCCAGCTTATTGCCTTAAAGGGATAACTCTTTGTGAACAATAAAACCTATTTTGAGTTATCTATAGTGTTTTGGTCCTTGGGAGTTCCAGTTTTCCTAAAGGAGGGCAAGAAGCAATCCCCTGGGGGAAAGATGTCACGTCCATGCCTCTTTCACTAAGAATTATAGCCCCCAGGTGTGACGGCATAGCAAATAATAACCAGCTACTCAGAATTGTCTACTGCATATATATTGAGGAGGGAACCATGTAACATAAAATGGTATCAAACCGCTGTCGTTTTGTCTAAGTTTCCCTACTTCTGAAAGATTATTGGATATTTTTCCAGTTTGACAAGTTTTCTGGCTTGGGATAATCTTGCATTAGTACCAGAATGAGGTGACAATCCTCATATGTAACATATGCATAGTAGGTACGGATGAGGAGAATTTCATTTCAGTTTATTGTCTATATGAGGGAGAATCTAATTTGGGAGAAAACAGAACTGACAGTTTTGCCCATTTGTAATGGCAGTCCATTTGAACCATGCTTTAATGGAAAAGTCTCATTGGATTAAGTAGCAACATCTCTACAATACAAACACTGGCACTTTCATATCAGTGTATCAGTCTATCTAGCAAGACCTTTCCCAAAGGATTCTGGGAGCTGGATTTTGGCAAGAGTGCTGGGAGTAATTTGATAGATATGAGAAACCTCCTTTGCAGAATTACGGCAGTGAAGTTTCTTCTAGGATATGGACTATTAAACCAGTTTAATTTGCTAGAGTAGATAAGCCCACGAAGGAAGAGAGGCATAAAGTTTTGAACAGCTGGTTGAAACAGTAAAGCATAAAGCATAAACACAGTACTGGAAGGGTACAAGTAAATTAATTCTTTCCCAATACTTTCCTCAGTACAACTTCTGACAGAAGGCCTACAGGAAATGAGAAAGATGCATAATGAATATTTAAATATGAATCCATATCAAAGCTTCTTGCCTAAAATCATTGGATGACTTACTGCACAAATATGTTTGAAATCCATAAACATGAAGGTATCTTTTGAACATGTTCTTTTTAGGATTATGCCACCAACTATACCTTGTACATGCTATTAATCATACCTTCCCTTCTTCAAGGGATGTGCAGAAATCTAAATCTACTGATCCTGTAGTTCCTGCTTATTTCTCTGTGTTTTTGCATTCTGTGTGTACATGAAATGATTCTGGTTTCCACAAAAGTGGCCAGGAGTGAAGAGGTGTTTCATAGAACCATATAAACCAGGGGTCCTCAAACTTTTTAAACAGAGGGCCAGGTCACAGTCCCACAAACTGTTGGAGGGCCAGATTATAATTTGAAAAAAGCATGAATGAATTCCTATGCACACTACACATATCTTATTTGTAGTGCAAAAAACACTTAAAAACAATAAAAACAAGAACAAATTTAACAAATATAAACTTATTAGCATTTCAGTGGGAAGTGTGGGCCTGCTTTTGGCTGATGAGATAGGATTGTTGTTGTTGTGTGCTTTCAAGTCATTTCAGACTTAGGTTGACCCTGAACGAGGGCCGGGTAAAGGACCTTGGAGGGACGTATTCGGCCCTCGGACCTTAGTTTGAGAACCCCTGATATAAACAATATCTATTATTATTATTATTATTATTTACCAGACCTCAGGTCAATTTAATGTTAATCCATAGTAAGAATCCTAAGTATCCCACAACCTCCGAGACCTCACAATCTCTGAGGATGCCTGCCATAGATGCAGGTGAAACGTTAAGAGAGAATGCTTCTAGAACATGGTCTTACAGCCCGAAAAACCTACAACAACTAAATCCTAAGTATCACTAGAAAGGAATGCAACAATACTTAGGGCACGTATCTTCTCAAAACTTCATGGATATCTATCTGTTTCTAAACATGTCTCAAGTCACTGGCGTGCTGGCTGATAACCAAACAGGGGATGGGCCGAAGATGTCACTGTCTTGGTCCTTTCACTATTGGTTGCTACTTCCTGACGGATGTCAAGTGGTGCAATACCAGCTAAACAGTGTAATTTCTCCAGTGGTGTAGGATGTAGACACCCTGTGATAATGTGCCATTATATATGTGCATGATTACTCTATGGTTTTATCATTTTAGATTTACATGTTGTCTATATGTGGCACTTCGCTATATTTTGTTAGCCACCGCAAGTCCCTTTGCGGAGATGGAGGCATGGTAGAAATAAAATTTATTATTATTATTTCCAGGATGAAGAGGAACCATTGGTGAGCACCCTCTTGGTTTGGTTGCTTAACCAATTACAGATCTACCTAACAGTAGCATTACCTAGTCCACATTTGACAAGTTTGCTTGCAAGAAGGTCATGGAAGACTTTGTTGAAGGCCTTGCTGAAATCAAAATATGCTATTCTGTGTATTTATTTATTATTATTTATTTACTGTATTTGTATACCGCCTTTCTCAGCCAATTGGTGACTCAAAGCGGTTTCCAACAAATCAGTATACATAAAACATAATAGATAAAAAAACATTAAACAGTATAAGAACAYCACAAAAACAATAAAAGTAACATCATCAGCGTCTCATTATTCTCAAGCATTGTCCAATTCAATTGTCAGGTCATTTGATTTCCTATATTAGCTACTCTGTATTTGTAAACGCTTGCTCGAATAGCCACGTTTTAACTTGCCTCTGAAATGTCAAGAGGGAGGGAGCAGATCTGATTTCCCTAGGGAGGGCATTCCATAGCCRAAGGGCCACTACTGAGAAGGCCCTGTCTCTCGTTCCCGCCAAACGTGCTTGTGACGAAGGCGGGACCGAGAGCAGGGCCTCCCCAGATGATCTTAAAGTCCTCAGTGGTTCGTAAGGGGAGATACGTTCGGACAGGTAAGTTGGGCCAGAACCGTTTAGGGCTTTATAGGCCAAAACCAGCACTTTGAATTGGGCCCGGTAGCAAACTGGCAGCCAGTGGAGCTGGCGCAACAAGTGGGTTGTATGCTCCCTGAGCGCCGCTCCTGTTAACAATCTGCCTGCTGTTCATTGGACTAGTTGAAGCTTCCGGACCATCTTCAAAGGCAACCCCACGTAGAGAGCGTTGCAGTAGTCTATACGGGATGTAACTAGAGTTTGGACTACCGTGGCCAAGTCAGACTTCCCAAGCTTGTAACTCTATTGAAAAAAGAGATAAGATTAGTCTGGTATGACTTGTTTTTGAGAAATCTATGTTAACTTTTAGTAATTACTAACTTTAACTTTAATGTACTTCCTTTGCTTTGCCCCAGTTTTGTAGTAAAGTATGGCTATAAAGGAGGGATAGGAGGAATTTATCACCAACCATCACTTTAAAAAAATAATGTACTATTTTCCCTAAGCATATATGTAAATATCTTTCCCAGTTCTGGGATTATTGGATACTTCCTACCAGCTGCAGATGGATTTTGCCAGCATTATTAGTCAAAGTGGCTAGTCTTAATTAGATTTTTTTCTTGATGCTTTCTCCAAGGTATTTCTAACCCTTTCCTCAGCCATTCAAGTTCCATTATATCAGTGGAAAAAAATTGCCACCCCTACAATTGAAGGGTAGCCTGGGGAAGCAAGACAGCACCAGCTTTTAAAAAAAATCTAAAACAGTATCACAGGAATGGAATTAAGAAACAGAAGCATACTTTTATTGTGTGCCTATTAAACAAGCTTATTTAACAGGATAATTAATTCCAGGGACGGTATATTTTATAGCCGTATAAAATAAGCGTGCGCAGTGCTAAGGAGCGCACTCTTGAACACTCTTTAAAAGAACAAGAAGTGAGTTTTGAAGCTGTCTGTTCCCCAAGGTTTCTGCTGCTCTTCTGAAGCAGACAGCTGTAACATGTGGGGAGGGGGGGGGCAGGAGGGGAGAAAAAGCAATTAAGACAGAACTCTCTTGAGATGGATTTGAGATCTGGCTAATGCTTCTGTTTTCCAATGCTGGTGCTAATGAAATGATTATTTAATACTCAGCCCTGTGCAACTGATAGGTCTTCTGAAAATGATGGCTAACATCCCGTTTCCAACATGTAGCCATGACCTTATGCTTACAGTCAGTCCTGACCTGACCCCAAACCCACCTTTAGAGCCAAGGGTGCATATACACTACAGAAGTAATGTGATTTGATACAACTTTAACTGACACGGCTCAGTGCTGTGGATTTGTAGGAGTTATAGCTTATTTATTTATTTATTTATTTACTATACTTTTATCCTGCCCTTTTCAGCCTGAAGGCTACTCAGCATAGTACAGACTCAGCGTAGTACAGACTGGCAACATTAGAGGCCGAACACACATTTACATCGTTAAGCCGTTCCATATTCTTTCACAATACTGAGTTATCTGGTTACAATGAGGTTCCAAAAGCTTGCTTGAAGATCCAGGTTTTCACTCTTTTTCTAAAGGTCAGAAGGGAGGGGGCTGATCTAATATCCCCAGGAAGGGAGTTCCACAGCCAAGGGGCAATAACTGAGAAGGCCCTGTCTCTCATACCTGCCAAACGCGCCTGTGAGGCAGACGGAACTGAGAGCCGGGCCTCCCCAGGTGATCTTAAATTCCTGGAAGGTTTGTAGGGGGAGACACGTTCGGATAGGTAAGTTGGGCCGGAACCATTTAGTCAGGTACCACCCTTATTGGTCAGAGGAGGCTAAAGATCTCGTTAAACTACAACTCCTAGCACTGAGCATAACCTTTATATATATACACACACACATAGCCATGTATAAATATGTGAGAGGAAGCCACAGGGAGGAGGGAGCAAGTTTGTTTTCTGCTTCCCTGGAGACTAGGACGCGGAACAATGGCTTCAAACTACAAGAGAGGAGATTCCATCTGAACATGAGGAAGAACTTCCTGACTGTGAGAGCCGTTCAGCAGTGGAACTCTCTGCCCCTTAGTGTGGTGGAGGCTCCTTCTTTGGAAGCTTTTAAACAGAGGCTGGATGGCCATCTGTCAGGGGTGATTTGAATGCAATATTCCTGCTTCTTGGCAGGGGGTTGGACTGGATGGCCCATGAGGTCTCTTCCAACTCTTTGATTCTATGATTCTCATAGTTTTGTCAAGGAAATCCAGTTAGGGTCACCATGTCATAACGGACTATCTAGATCCGTCACAGTCTGGCTTTAGGCCGGGACATGGTACTGAGACAGCCTTGGTCGCCTTAGTTGATGATCTGCGCCGGGAACTGGACAGGGGGAGTGTGTCCCTGTTGGTTCTGCTGGACCTCTCTTCGGCCTTCGATACCGTCGACCACGGTATCCTTCTGGGACGCCTCGCGGGAATGGGTCTTGGGGGTACTGCCTTGCAGTGGCTCCGGTCCTTTCTCGAGGGTCGCTCCCAGAAGGTGTCACTAGGGGACTCCTGCTCGACTCCTCGGCCATTGCACTGTGGAGTCCCGCAGGGCTCAATACTGTCCCCTATGTTGTTTAACATATACATGAAGCCGTTGGGAGAGATCATCCGGAGTTTTGGGGTGCGATGTCATCTGTACGCAGATGATGTCCAACTCTATCACTCATTTCCACCTACCACTAAGGAGGCTGTTCAGGTCATGAACCGGTGCTTGGCCGCTGTCTCGGACTGGATGAGGGACAACAGATTGAAACTAAATCCAGACAAGACAGAGGTACTCCTGGTCAGTCGTAAGACCGAACAGGGTACGGGGTTACAGCCTGTGCTGGATGGGGTCACACTCCCCCTAAAAGCTCAGGTACGCAGTCTGGGAGTTCTCCTGGATTCATCGCTGAGCCTGGAACCCCAGGTCTCAGCGGTGGTCAGGGGAGCATTTGCACAATTAAAACTTGTGTGCCAGCTGCGTCCGTACCTTGGGAGGGCTGACTTGGCCACGGTAGTACACGCTTTGGTTACATCCCGCTTAGACTACTGCAACGCTCTCTACGTGGGGTTGCCTTTGAAGACTGCCCGGAAGCTGCAGCAAGTCCAACGCGCGGCAGCCAGATTACTAACGGGGCTGGGTACAGGGAGCACACCACTCCGCTGTTACGCCAGCTCCACTGGCTGCCAATTAGCTTCCGAGCACAATTCAAAGTGCTGGTGTTGACCTATAAAGCCCTAAACGACTCCGGCCCTGTTTACCTCTCCGAACGTATTCTCCCCTACGAACCATCAAGATTATTAAGATCATCTGGAGAGGCCCTGCTCTCGGTCCCACCAGCCTCGCAAGCGCGCTGGTGGGGACGAGGGACAGGGCCTTCTCGGTGGTGGCCCCACGACTCTGGAACTCTCTCCCTCTGGAGGCCAGAACCGCCCCATCCATCCTAACATTTAGGAAACGGGTGAAGACGTGGCTGTGGAGTCAGGCCTTCGAGGAATGAGACAACACCATAGGACTCTGGATGGAAGTTGATGTAGATCCATCTTAATAGGACGACTGACCACTGTAGTTTTATATATAGTGTTTTTAAAGTTGTTTTTGTAATTGTGATATATGATATTTTAATGAGTGTATATGTTTTTATGGCTGGAAACCGGGCTGAGTCCCTCAATGAGGTTGAGAAGCTCGGTATAGAAAACTGTGAAATAAATAATAAATAAATAATCTGGGACAGCTAATCACATCTATGAATGAACAACAACAACAACAACAACAATATATATATATATATATATATATATATATATATATATATATATATATATATAATCTTTGCAAAGAAAAATTATTGCATACATATAATTAATAATATTATACTTCAATTCTTTCCCACAGTCTCAGAATTATTTGGGGGTGGGCACACAGGATTTGGTATTAATGCTTTTTTCTTTTGTTAACAATTTGAAGAATTTGAGCTTCTTGAAAAATGTATAATGGCTTTAAAGTATCCTTTTTATTCCCACTCATTTTTTACTTAAGAGCTACTCCCAGATGGGAGCTCTCCACTGCATATCCTATTTATTTAAATTATTTGCCAAAACATAATAAAAAAACCTGAGGGAATGGAAATGAAAGTTCTTTGGAATGCAAGGCTATCTGGCTCACTCTTTAGCTGTCCACTTTACTTCATCTTCATTCCAGATGTGATTCGAAAAAAAATTGAGAAAGTAGAAATAAAACAAAGCATCTTAAGCAAAACAAACCATTTTGTGAACTTCTAACTTTGGTAGCCGATATAAAAAGAGAAGGGTCTGAACTAATGATGTAATTATTTGCTATATATGCTTAAATTGCACATTCTGTTTTCCCATCTGTTTTTAGTGGGCTGGAAAGTTCATGGCTGTCTGCAGGCTGCTGACCTCTGGATTTTCAAGAAATAATAGAAAAATATAGGGCAAATATCCGAGGCACAATCTTGGAAGATAAAGATAGGTGGCCCAGAATGCAGCTGAAGTCATGTCTATTTGGAGGGAGGCAGCCAAATTGATATATTTCTCTTAGGACTTTCTTCCCTGCAATTTATAAGTGCATATGGAATTGCTTTACCATCGTGTTTCATTCTAAGAAAACAGAAGTAAACTCTCCTGCATCACATAAAAATCTTATCTTTTTTTAATTGCCTGAAAGCATATTCTTCCCCATCATATGCTAAGAGTCTATCTCCTCCCATTTTGTCAGATCCAGAAAATCACATTATAACAAAATCATGGTTTTTTTTTTCTCACAGAGAAAAGTAAATGTGATTTTGGAGGGATGTTTCTCAGTAGCAAGTTCTCAGTTTGCTGGAAACTTTTCTTAAAGGAAGGTGGATCCCATGTACCTCATTCTTTTTGCTGCACAACTACTCTGTGAACTCTAAAGAGGAACAGCACTTAGAAAAAATAAGGGCCATTCAGGCCCATTCCTTCCCTGTCACCAGCTACTGCAGTAATTGTTGGCATAATGTGAGATGAAGTCATAAGGAGGAGGGGGCAAACTTGTTTTCTGCTGCCCTGGAGACTAGGACATGGAACAATTGCTTCAAATTACAAGAAAGGAGATTCCATCTGAACATTAGGAAGAACTTCCTAACTGTGAGAGCTGTTCAGCGGTGGAACTCTCTGCCCTGGAGTGTGGTGGGGGCTCCTTCTTTGGAGTTTTTAAACAGAGGCTGGATGGTCATCTGTTGGGGGTGCTTTGAATGTGATTTTCCAGCTTCTTGGCAGGGGGTTGGACTGGATGGCCCATGAGGTCTCTTCCAACTATGATTCTATGTAAATCATGCGTAGTTCACGTTTTATCAGTCCACACACTGCCTTGACAGAGAAAGAAAATATATCATGCAGATTTGTTTATTTATTTATTTTATTTAAAAGTTTTGTATACCGACCTTCTCACCTCTCTTGAGGGACTCAGACCGGTTTCCAACCATAATATCACATACAATCAATAAAACATCATAATACATATTACAGTAAAACATTAAAACAGCAATTATAATCAATAACTATAATGGTCAGTCGTCACACTAAAATCGTTGCTCATCATCCTCCATCCATATCTCAAGGTGTTGGCTCACTCGTCGAATGCCTGTCTCCATAACCAAGTCTTCACCTGTTTCCTAAATGTCAGGATAGAAGGGGCGGTTCTGATCTCCAGTGGGAGAGAGTTCCAGAGTCGAGGGGCCACCACCGAGAAGGCCCTGTCCCTCGTCCCCACCAGACGTGCTGATAATAAATAAAGAACAAGTCGTTTACTCTTCATAACACAGAACATATTTACAATCATGAGATCAGTTATATTGACTCACACAATGTCCTTTTAGAACAGTGGTTCTCAACCTGGGGTCCCCAGATGTTTTTGGCCTACATCTCCCAGAAATCCCAGCCAGTTTACCAGCTGTTAGGATTTTTGGGAGTTGGAGGCCAAAAACATCTGGGGACCCCAGGTTGAGAACCACTGTTTTAGAAGATGTAAATGATCATTTGGTGTCCATGTGGAAAATCCCCTTCCAGCAACTCATGAAGCAAGAACTCTCTCTCTCTCTCTCTCTCTCTCTCTCTCTCTATCTCTCTGCAAGCATCTGCACAGCTCAAGCCTAAATATGAAACTGTTGCCAAAATTCCCA
Organism: Anolis sagrei ordinatus; assembly: GCF_025583915.1. Classification (NCBI taxonomy): domain Eukaryota; kingdom Metazoa; phylum Chordata; class Lepidosauria; order Squamata; family Anolidae; genus Anolis; species Anolis sagrei. The sequence continues at coordinate 340,161,176 of NW_026844366.1, forward strand.
GGCTCAGCTAGCTCCTCAGGCATGGCCCAACCATGCTTTGCATTTTACAGTTAACACACTCACTAATTGATTTCTAACATGCCCTAACAGTAATGACAGGTGACAGTAAACATGCAGGAAGAGAAAAAAGGGACTGAGAGGAGACCGTCCACAACTACACATAATTCTGATAACAAAGACAGGAATACCTCGAAGATTAAAATTAAAGGTGATTTCCCCATTCCACAACAACAAAAAGGTGATGTTGTGGCTGGAGATGGGGGAAGTCAGCTCAATATTGACTACAAAGAAAACTAAAGACACAGTTTTCTGATATGAAATCCTAACTTAAAGACGGTATGGGAACTATTGGATAACATGTGTTTGCCTTAAATAATGCGTGCTATTTCATTGTGGGGGAAGGTCCTTAGACTTTTAGAGAAGACATCCATTATGCAGAATTTCCTCTAACTATACACTCATTTGTATTTCCTTCAAAATATATCCAGCCTTTGTACACATTTTTATAGTAGCATTTTCTAAGCGGAGCACCATTCTGAAAGTATGCATTTTGAAGCACATTTCCACCATATAAAGTGGGGGGTTTGTCTGTACATTTTTCACAACATCTGCTCTTTTTATCCACACTGTTCCAAATCATGGTAAAGATCCACAGTACACATGTTGGGATTGAGTTGCGTAACTGTTGTGTCTTTCTCCTTCAGCAAATATGGATGTGGTGGTTTGAAAAATAGGTTCAGGTTTCTTTTAAGTTAATCATTCCTCCAGCCCCCTCCCCAGTTTTCTAAAACAGTGATTAGTTTAGAACAACCTGCCCTGTTGGCAATGATGCCTGTTTCCATGGCAGCCAGAACTGAAGCTGCCAGCCTAGTTATCAGGGAAAAAACTATCCTCTAATAATAAATTTCAGAAGCAGACTTCTGTAAATGACTTTTCTTTTCTAGCACCCTTTTCCTTCTCTTTCTCGATCTCCTTCTTTTGTGTCTGGTGTTGCCTGGTTTTCAAAGATCCCCAAATACCTGAAACTTTTAAGAGGAGGAGATTGGGCTTTTACCCTCTTTTGCTGGGTCTGCTCACTCATTGCAATGCTTTCAAAAAGCTCTTCGAAGTGGGAGAGAAACCTGTTTTTTATGAAGGTGCTTGGCCCATGCTTGGATTTGGCCACAGGAAAATGCTGCATTCTCTAAAACAGCAGTTCTCAAACTCTGCTCCATGGAGCACTTGGAGCTCCATAAAGCATCCTGGGGGGCTCCGCGGTTCCCCCGTCCTCCCACTCCAAGCTTTCCCTCCTCTTTTCTGCTCCTCTCCTCCTTACCACCAAATGCCTTTTTTTCCTCACTTCCCTTGCCACCAAAAGCCTTTTCCCACACCTCCCTTACCCAAAAGCCTTTTTCCTCACCTTTGGAGATTTAGCACAGCTGGGCCAGAGGTTTAGCACAGCTGGTAAATCATCAGCAGTTATAAGATCTATCAACCAAAAGGTTGCAAGTTTGAAACACCGGGTTGGCGTGAATAGCCAAGTGTCAGCCTAGCTAATTGTTTACTTAAGCAATTTGAAAACAGCTTTAGCTGTGATTAGAGAAATTAGGTACCGCTAAAAAAGCGGGGGAGGTGTTTTACGACACCATAAAGAAAGAAGATCAGAAAATTCTGGGTGACCAAAAGGAAGGAGGAAGTCCTGATGGCTCTTTGTCATAAGAGGATAGAGCAACAGCACCATCTGGACTCCAGCCCAACCTTCCATGGCACCTCCTTCTGTTCTGTCTGTCTGTGTATTGTCTCTACAAAAGTGGCATTGAATGTTTGCTGTGTATGTGTACTGTGATCCACCCTGAGTCCCTGCTTGCTCTTGAATTTAGTCCCATAAACCATTTTATGGCTAGAATAAGACACAAGTTCTTTAGGATAGATTCTATAAATTAGAATCATACAATCATAGAGTTAGGTCAGATTGCAGGGCCATTTAGTCATGTATTTATAACACTAAAGCATTCTTGACAAAGAGCCATCTCACCTAGAGTAATAGCATTAGAGAGTTGGAAGACAGCACAAGAGGAATTTAATCACATTCTGCCATTCAGGAATCAAAGCATTTCTGGAAGGAATCAAAGCATTGAAACTCTGTTTAAATCATCTGAAGAAGAGACTCCACCCTGCCACCCCAGGAAGCATATTCCACTGCCATACAGTTTTTACTACCAGGAGGTTTTTCCTAATGTTTAGGGGGAATCTTTTCTTCTACTGTTTGAATCCAACCTCTGCTTCAACAGCTGTTAAGAAAGAAAGTCCATCCTTTCTTTCTCTTTCCAAATTCTGCCTAATATTTAGTCAAATGAGCTTTTAATCATTTAAATCTATTGCCTTGAAGCACCAGAGAATAAACTCACCCTATCTAAACTCAGCCCTTGAGATATTTAACAATGGCCATTATATCCCTCTTCGGGCACCAGATCCCTCTACAATCCCATCTGATTTTTGAATTTAAGCAAGAGCAGCTTTGGTAATTACTTCAATGGAAAACCAGCAATAAATTATTTATTTATTTATTTATTTATTTTATAGGCTTGTATACCGCTAATATCTCAGCCGAAGTCGGCGACTCATTGCGGTTTACAACAATTAAAAACAATACCATATTAAAAACATGAAACACAATTACAATACAAATTATTGGGCCACCAATAATAATCCGATGCATCTCGTAACTAAAATCCCAATCCAAATTCGTCGTCCGTGATTGTCAATCCAGGTACTATATGCTATATTTCAGGGAAAGGAACCGGCCAAACCACCTCTGATGATTCTTTGCTTAATAAAATCCTAAGAAATTCATGGGCTCATTATAAGTCAACTGATGACTTGACAATATGCACACACATATTGTATCACCTCTTAGTTTTCCCCTTTCCTGGCTAACCTTACAAACTGTGTATTATATGATGGGCAAGCAGCCATATCAGCAATATGACTAATTTATCACTCCTATTTCCATGCCACACAAAACAAAAATGGCTGAAATGGCCCCTCCTGGGTTATTGCCATTTTGACCTATGGACAAAACTGATAGTTGCAGCTTTGATTTTGGAAAGGAACTGTACTTCCTTGTCCAAATCATTAGGAGAAATATCTCAGACTTTTTAATCCAATGAGCCATTGCCTCCATCCCAGTTAGAGCTGGTTGTTGAGCACTACTTGCTTCCTTTTCAAGAAGTCAGTTGCTCCAGAACTATGAAAAAATTATAATTCATTCTTGAACCACTTAATAAAATAACCAGAGAGATTACTCCTCTTTAACATACCATTGTAACTCATTTTAGAGCTATAATGTTCTCAGGTTCAGACATTAAAAGAACAATAAAACTGCTTAAAGGGTATTTTCTCCAGTTAATAAGCAGACCACAATTCACTAAACTTCTGCAGAATAGCCTGGAATTTTAATAAACTAAAGTGACAGTGCTTGGTCTATTAATTTCTATGATATCGTTGAAATGCAGGCACTTAGCCAATTCTTCCCTCTTCGGTGTTGGAAATATTTTGCCTCTGCTTTTGAAAAGCTGGACTTGGATACTGTTGCTAAGTGAGGGTTCAAAGCAAACACAATTTACACCATTTAGTATAAAGGACTTTAGTATTGGTACCCTGTAGACTTTGAAAGCTAGATGGAGACAGCGGGTGGTTCAGATGTTAGTGGAGATGTTGATCAACTATGGCTTGAAAAAGAATTCCCTTTCAGAGGTACTGTCCAAGGTCCTGAATGCCATTCCCCAAATGTGTCCTTTATTTTTGGAATACTGTGGTTTCTTTCAGGTTCAGGTGAAGACACATTGACATTACAGACAGCAGCTACCACTAGACATAGGAGATAATCGTATCTCTTCTGGATGGAACTTGTTCTCTTCCCACTTGAGAGAATGTCTTATTGAGAAGAGAACAAGCTCACTTTCTGCTTCTCCAGACCACATCTTGAGACCATAGAAAGCTGACATCAATCACAGAAAACAGTATTAGTCAAAATGGATGACTATTGTGGCCTGGCATCTTATGATTTTGATCTTATCCAGAGAGCACCAGATATTAACTGAAATAACCAAATGCCCCTTGACCCCAATGTCTCACCATCTTTCTGCCTGAATAGGAGAACACAACCAATTAAAAATAATTGGGATTCACTGCGGACCAGCAGCCACCGACACTTACAGCATTCATTGTTGTGTCTTCCAAGTGCCACGACTTGCATATTAGAATAGACCACAGTAATTGTAGGCTATAAAAGTTATATCAAGTTTTGACAGTAGCAGGTAATTTATGTCAATGTGGAGGAGTCTATGAAGAACTGTTCTAATTGCCTTGAATTATAATTAGTGTCATCCCTTTACTTTTAGTTACTAATGAAACGGGTGATCAACAGGCACCACATGTTTACACTCCATTGGCAGTGAATGCTACTTATATCCCTTCTGCAATGGGAGTAATTGCTTAAGCCTATTGGCATGATACACATCCGTAACATTGTTAGTAGAAAGTAGTGTACTTATTAGGGAAACAATTATAGTAAAGATTATACAAAGCACAGACTGTACATGATGATTTTGCATAGTAAGCCTATCTGTTTTTATTAGGTAAGCCAAGAAAATTTATGATTTTGTTGGTTCAAAGGAAAGGTGTCTTTCCACCAACCTTCTACATACCTAGCAACCAATCTCACCTTGTTGGGAAGTCTACAAATTGGACATGAGGGTCCTAATATCTTCCATATCATGTTCACTTCTTAAAAGAAATATATATATTAAATTACAAAAAAACCCTACATTATAGGTGTACTAAAAGAAAAAAAATCGCAATGAAGGAAAAACATATCAGAACTACAAACATTACATAACTGTGCAGTCAACTACTGACATTTTCAGGATTGACTTTTGGACATTTCATTATTCACAGATTCATTTAAAATGTTCTTTCTGGTTATCTCTCGGCCCTTCAGTACAGCTCCATGGTCAACCTCTGCCAGAAAATCTCTGTGTGATTATTTTTCCAATTTGATTTTATGATCATCTTTTGGCAGAAATTGACCATAATAACATCATGCTAAAGGATCTAGAGATTCCTTCGGAGTTGTTGTCTCAGATAAATAATAATGTTTCTTTTTACATTTTGTCCACTTTTGCAAGGGATCTTGCATGCCTAATGTAGATGGTAACATATTTTATTAACAAACTAAATTTATAAAAGCTACACTAAGCTAAATTAAACAAAAAGAAACAAAAGAGCTATATATCATTTCCTACCTGTCAGATTGTGATTATAATATTATTCTAACCTTTTCTCCTCTGCAATACATTTAAAAAGCTGCTAATACTTAGTTCTACTATAAGTATTACTTCCTCATAGAACCACACCTCCTTATTTTAACAAAAACCAAAAATTAATTCTGGGTTCAATTTTATCATGTGGTCAGCCACTAAACTCCATTCTTCATTAAAGTTGCTTATAGCATTTTATTTCTCTTTTTTAGTTTGTCCATCTCTACATGGTCATGAAGATTCATCATCCAGCCAATCTGTGGTTGTATCTCAGGCTTTTCCCATTTCTGTGCATAAAGCACTTTGGCCTCAATTAAAGTAAAGGTAAAGGTTTCCCCTTGACATTAAGTCTAGTTGAGTCTGACTCTGGCTAATTTTAATTTCTAAGCTGAAGAGCCAGCGTTGTCTGTAGATATCTCCTAGGTCACGTGGCTGGCATGACTGCATGAAACACCATTCCCTTCCCACCTATTGATCTATTCACATTTGCATGTTTTTAACTGCTAGGTTGGCAGAAGCTGGGGCTAATGACAGGAGCTCACCTCACTCCACGGATTCAAACCACGACTTTCAATCAGCAAGTTCCACAGCTTAATGGTTTAACCCAATGATCCACCATGGCTCCTAGGCCTCAGATTTTTTTTCCATATTCTTTTCAAGTTGATCTTCTATTACTTGAGGAAGAAAAGGATCTGGTTTAAACTGAATGATTATCTTGAATATATTTCCCAAATAACAATGTATTAAAAGTAAATGTATACTTGCTTTTCATGATGTCCAACACATAAGATAAAATGTTCCTTCTTTTTCATTACATTTCCAAGATATAGTTGAGGAAATTTTATACAACTCAGAATCACTTTGAACTGGTTTTTAGAAATCCTTTTCACAATCTCGCCCCCCCCCCCAAAAAAAATTAAAAAATCACTTAGCACGTGTGGGAATGAAGTTTGCCTGGGACTCTAGAAAGCTGGTACCACAATAGAAAAGTATCCATTCTACACAACCAATCAGAATGAGAGTAGAAACAGAGAGGAGAGAGCAAATAGATGCATTCCAATTGTCATACAGGAAACACGAGGGAAGGGAAACCCTCAGCCTATTCTAAATTAACTAGTTGTTCTTCATTCAGGACTTGAGACTTGGGCAATGTGGAGTTGAATTCCAACAAAAATTCTCTAACCCTTTCCTATATGTCAAGCACAAATTATAAACCTTATTCATATCTCACTTTATCCTCTTCCCAAAAATGTCCCAAAAGCCTGTGGCTTGAACTCGATGTTTAATTACTCATTATGTGGTCTATTTAACTACAACAAGACATTGAATTTGCAACAGAGAGCACATTCAGATCCTATTTTATTTCTTCAGGGGAGATTTTGTATTAAATACTTTGAAGGACTGATAAGAATATTAGCCATTGATCTGGGACTGTAGAAAATGTTATGCTTAAACATGCGTGCAGCAGAATTGATGGATAGCAAATTGGAGGTCATGGCCTGTACTTAAGAAATTAAGACTTAATAGGATGTGGACAAGCTAGAATTACTTTGAACAAAAAAAGAAATATGCAATGTTGAAAGAACCTGAAGGAATAAGAAGAAAGGTGGTTGTGAGCTACATGAAGAAGAAATGTATAAGAGGCAGTAAGAAAAAAAGGTTCTGCTTAAAAGATAGGTGGAACTGATACAGTGATCCTTGTTTTGTGTCCAAGGAAGCTTATTGTCATGCTAACACCTAAAAATACATTTATTTAGTCATTCCATGAACCATATAATTAAAATAAAATGCAGTCAGAAGGTTTCACAGATTCCATGGGAAAAAGGATATATATGTGTGTGTGTGTGTGTGTGTGTGTGTGTATCAGAAGAGCAATCAATGACTCTTGGTGTGCTGATTTCATGTCTTCAGGTTTAGAAGAAGGACTGCATGTTCAACTCAACCTAACTGACCCTTGGGTGGTGTTGCACCTCAGGCTAGATTCACCTTGCTCAGAACACCACACACACCAAGGCTGTCAGTTGTGTAGTTTATTAAAGAAAAAGGCAAAGTCTTAAACACAAAAGTAAAGTTGCAAAAGTTCAATAGCCAAACAGAGTCTTAAATGCAAAGGCAGAGTTTCCAAAGTCCAAAGGCAAATAACATGAAATGCAATCCATAAGCATTGATCAAACAAGATTCCATGGCAAACAAGAAACATGATCAAACAAGATTCCATGGCAGCATGACAGAGTCCCCAGAAGCCAAGATCCAAATCAAAGTCCCAAGAGGCCAGAAGCATTGCCCCAAAGCCCAGGCAATCCAAAGGAGTTATCAGAGTGTTCGCTGAAGTTGCACTGACAAAAAGTTGCCTGCGATCAGCTCACTAAATATACTTGCCCAGCATGAAAGCATTCCTTTAACCTCTAATCTCTCTCTTGTTTGCAAGCCTTGTACTACGGCGAACCCTGAATTCCAAACGGTCCTCCCATTCTAAGTCTGCACAGCCTTCAAGCTCAAATATCTCATTATCCTGGAGCTGGGAATCGGCAGCCTGAGAATCAGCAGGCAGAGGCAGAGGCTGGCTCGACTCCTCCACCTGCACCTGTGAAGTTTTGCTAAGATCAGAAACATCTTCTAAGACAACATCCCTTCCCATGGGAAACTGGTACTCCTCGTCCTCAGCATCAACATCGTCTGTTTCAACAATAGGAACCTGTTCAGGAATCTTCCTGCTCTTCCTGAGGCTCCAGCTGAGCCACAACACATGGTCCGCTAGCCCCACCATCAGTGTTCTTGTGTTTAGCACTTCCTTGAGTCCAGTGACACAACCTAGTGAAAATACATTTTTGGACTCAAACTCCTAGAATCCTTCAGACTTCTTGGCTTTCCTTTTTATCATGATGTTGCTAGTTTGTAGTAAGCTAAGCAACAGCAAGACTAAGGACTTCATCACACACAATAAAATCAGCGTTTCTACATGTTTAAGAACAGGGTACCGACAGAGCCCATCACATGACGTAAGCACATACAGTGAGTTCCAGGTATTTTGTGCTCTGAATATGTATTTTTATAAAATGATCTGTAAAATCCTGCTTAGCCTCTCCATTAATGCATATCTATATACTCATAATATCCCCAGTGTGTACTGACAATTGAGTGAGAAGCATAATATGGAGAGGTCTTATCCTGATTAATTATAAGCATATGATCGGCATTGATTCAGGTCTGCTTTGTGAAAGTAGCATATCCATCTTTGGCAAAAAAAAATGTTCTTATATTTTATACATTGCTGAATGAGTGGGAAATGGACATATGTATCCTTGAAAATGGAAGGGCAGCTTTAGAGCATCTCTCAAAACCTTTGAAGGAAAGAGATTTTTCATCTTGTTCTTAAAGGTCTAATCAGCTTGAGTCTTGCCAATTTTCTTATGGTGTCTTATGTATCCTACAGGTGAGCAGTTCTTTGAATCTCTGAACATTTGATCTTGGCAGTTCAATACACATCAGGCTCCCTTATCCCATCCACATGCCTTCCTGTTTAGGGTAAACATATAAATTACTCATGGTAATGAAACTTCTGGAACAGTCCAAAGTCAAAATTATAAAACCAAATTGGAACAACACTGGGGTTTTCTATGAATTGGAGTCATTGATGTGATCATTAGATTTTGTCTCTCCTGTCACTTTTTACTCTTCTGTTTGATGAAGAAATAATCTAAATCCATGAGAAATTGAAGATGAACATTCTTTCCAGCCTCTGATGCCTACCCTCTTTCCAAGCAAAGAAGCAAAATGGGCTCACCTTCATGTGGGATAAATCCATTATTTCCCACTGGTGAAAGCATCTTTGTCTATTATGATAGCTATCAACAATACCATATCTTTTTACACCTGAGGTTAGGGAAGCAACAAAGAAAAATCAAACCCTTGTCCTGAACTGGAGATAGGTTGAATCTGGGGCTATTTCACACACATATTTTTCCCATGGTGACAAAACATTGTTATTGTTAGCCTTATCTCCAGCATCGCCATGCAAGGAATAACATATGTAAAGATTCACCCTCCAAGCTTATGGCTCTTTTGCAAACACTTTTTTTTTTGCAATAACCTATGACATAGGGCTTGATGAATACAAGGCTGGGGTAAAAATTGCTGGAAGAAACATTAACAACCTTAGATATGCAGATGACACCACATTGCATTTCTAGGTGCAAAGATTACTGCAGACACAGACTGCAGCCAGGAAATCAGGAGACGCTTACTTCTTGGGAGGAGAGCAATGTCCAGTCTTGATAAAATAGTGAAGAGTAGAGACATCACACTGGCAACAAAGATCTGCATAGTTAAAGCAGTGGTATTCCCCATAGTCACCTACGGTTGTGAAAGCTGGATCATAGGGAAGGCTGAGCGAAGGAAGATAGATGCTTTTGAACTGTGGTGCTGGAGAAAAGTTCTGAGAGTGCCTTGGACCGCGAGAAGATCCAACCAGTCCATATATCAGGAAACAAAGCCTGACTGCTCATTGGAGGGAAGGATATTAGAGACAAGGTTGAAGTAGTTTGGCCATATCATGAGAAGACAGGAAAGCTTAGAGAAGACAATGATGCTGGGGAAAATGGAAGGAAAAAGGAAGAGGGGCTGACCAAGGGCAAGATGGGTGGATGGCATCCTTGAAGTGACTGGCTTGACTCTGAAGGAGCTGGGGGTGGTGACAGCCAACAGGGAGCTCTGGCATGGTCTATGTGGTCATAAAGAGTCGGAAATGACTGAATGAATGAACAACATGACATAGACCATGACAGACTTTGTATTTCTAGGTGCAAATATTACTGCAGATGCAGACTGCAGCCAGGAATCAGAAGATGCTTACTTCTTCGGAGAAGAGCAATGACCAATCTCAATAAAATAGTGAAGGGTAGAGACATAAGACTGGCAACGAAGGTCTGCATAGTTAAAGCAATGGTATTCCATGTAGTAACCTATGGATGCAAGAGCTGGACCATAAGAAACGCTGAGCGAAGGAAGATAGACACTTTTGAACTGTGGTGCTGGAGGAAAATTCTGAGAGTGCCTTCAACAGCAAGAAGATCCAACCGGTCCATATTCCAGGGAATAATGCCTGACTGCTCAGTGGAGGGAAAGATATTAGGGGCAAAGATGAAGTACTTTGGCCACATCATGAGAAGACAGGAAAGCTTGGAGAAGACAATGATGCTGGGGAAAATGGAAGGGAAACGGAAGAGGGGTAGACCAAGTACAAGAGGGATGAATGGTAACCTTGAAGTGACTGGCTTGACTTTGAAGGAGCTGGGGGTGGCCACGGCCGACAAAGAACATGGGCTGGTCCATGAGGTCACAAAGAGTTGGAAGTGACAGAACGAATAAACAGCAGCAACACAGCAATGACGTAGACCAAATTGACCAATGGGTTTCATAGTCCAATGGGGACTTCATCCAATGCTTTTAACAATGCACAACACTGATTCTCTGTCCAGATCATTCACAGTTGAATGTCTGAACTTATTCCATTAAACAACCATTGACTACAGTATTTATTTATCATTTATTTATTTGTGGTATTTGTATATCACCCTTCTCAACCCTGAAGGGGACTCAGGGCAGTTCACGGAGTTGACAACAATTCAATGCCATTGATAAAAAAAAGTATAAAACATCAAAATTGACCCTCCCCCAATAAAACATTAAACATTATTAAACACAGGCCATAAAATAACATCGCATATGACACAAGGACATAGCCTTTGTCTGTAAACGGCCCTGGGTCACTTTCAACTTTCACTTTATGATGGGCCAAACACTTGGTTCCAGCATAAAATTGGGTCACTATAAAATACCCTCCAGTGGTAATTAATGCTGTAGTTGTTAAATAAAAGCCATGCCTTTGTGAAACAGTCTGTTTTTGATGGACTTCAGCAACAGGAATGTGGCATCCCATCAGGAAATTTGGTGTTCAAAACCACTATTTCTGAGCACTGCATGGTAAACTGAGACTCTCAATGAGTCTATTGAACACAGATTTATTCTTACCAGGATTGGCACTGTAGCTATTCTGCTATAATACCTTTCCCCATTCTAATCTATTACCGCAGCAAAAAGAGCACAAATCAATTGATTTGCCATTCGAGACCATGCTCAGCTGATGTATTTTCAAACTCTGCGACATTGGCACACTACCTGCAAATAAATATTAATTTGACACCTGATTGTGGTTATGATCTATCGTTCTTTGTGACTAATGTACTTTGTCTCTGCATCTTGTGTACTTAGCAGATTGCAATGTTGGGAGCAAATGGAGGCAATCTCTACTTATGCCCTAGCAGGGAAAATCTATTTTGCCTTTAAATCACATTTTATTGACTTTCTTTTTGATATGCTCCATATTTCTTTTTTTGATGCTCTGTTTGCATCTTCCTTAGAAATGTTGTGCTTATGTTTCAGAGTGCGTAGGAGAAGCCCATTAAAACTCCAGAGCTCTAAAAAAATTGGAACCAATGCTATTTTAGCAAACACTATATGAAATGTGTATGGTAGGCAGGAAGGGAAACAAGTAACATGAGTTTGGCTGGCTGAGGAACAATGGGTATTGTAGTCCAAAAGGGAAGTTTCCCAACCTGTGTTGAACAAGAATGGTGCAAATAGCTCATTGTCTGCCTTTACATTTATATTATCAGAGACACAAAAAATGTATTTTTTGTTGTTGTTGCTGGATCCCTTCATGCTATTTTCAACATATGGCAGCCCTAGATCGAACCTTTGATGGGATATATATATAATTAGCCATTGCCTTCTTCCAAGACTAAAATTACCCAATTTTTTCAAGTTTTCAAGGCTGAGCAGGGACTTCAAACCTTTTTTTTTTTCATGTCAGGAGTGATTTGAGAAACTGCAAGTTGCTTCTGGTGTGAGAGAATTGGCAGTCTGCAAGGACCTTGCCCAAGGGACATCCAGATGTTTGATGCTTTACCATCCTTGTGGGAGTCTTCTCTCATGCTCCTGCTTGAGGAGCTTGAGCTGACAGAGAGAGCTCATCCCAATATCCCAGATTCGAACCACTGACCTATTGGTCAGCAGTCCTGTCAGCACAAGGGTTTGCATCTGATATTCTAACACTCAAACTGCTCTATGGAAAGGATTGCTGACCCACAAAAGGCACATCATGCTTTTTTGAGTCTTTTTGGCACCAAGCAAAACTATTTCTAAAAATATTCCTAGTCCTTCTAAGATCTCATCTGACCTGGTTATCCTCTCCTGCAGTGATACCCTCATCGCATGACCTTGGCTATTTTCATATGCTTGATTTGTTACTTTAATAACTAGAAATTATATTACACTAATGATACCATAATAAGAATTCTCAAGATAGGACCTACAACAAATGTTGCTACATGGATTTCTTAACTGGGTTTCATTTTTCAGAAGTTGGTCTTGGAGTTTAATAACTGAGCTTCTCGTCCATCTCTATAGAGGCAGTATGATTTAGTGGTTTGAGTGTTGGACTTAAACACTGGGAAACCTATGAAAACCATTGGGTGACTTTGGGCAAAACCCATTCCCTCAGCCTGAGAAGAATGCAAAGGCAAACTTCATCTGAACAAAATTTGCCCAGAAAATCTTTAATAACCCTTATTTATTGACTCTTTATCCTACCTTTCTCCTGATATAGTGAGTGACTCAAATTTTTTCTTAGGTTCACCAAAAATTAGAAATTACTTCAAGCAGTTAAAGTGGAATATATCTCCATAACTCTATAGTATGAAGGGCTCTTGATTCTGTTGGTATTTGTTTGAATGTGGTGAATAAAGGGAATTGGCACTGGGGTTTAAAATGTGAACATAACAAAGAGTTAAAGGCCTGGAATATCATCTTAAAATGAATATGATCTCATTTTTTTCCTTTTCTGAAAAGAAGAGTAGTTGAATGATTACCAAATTACTTACATATGTATTGCTAATGGAAGACTCCTCGCATACGTCTGCATACCGTTCTGCTTTGTAACTTTAAAGAGTGGATTAAATTAAGGGCTACTGCATAAAACTCCAAGGAGTCAAATAAATTTTGTTTCATTTATAATAAACAATCATACGATTATAGGCTTCTGTTGGGTTGAAATATGTTCCACTATCTTGTTTAAAGTAAGCTGATTTATAGAAAAAATAATGCATAAGATGCCCAAGCACAGTGATTACATTTTATACTGAATTATAAACAGCATTGGGAAAAAGAGATTATTACTTTACCAACCTCATGCACATTTTAAGATGGTAAACAAGGTGTGAGTCAAAGAGGGGAAAAGATGCTCTCTATAGGAGTGACAAAAACTCAAGTCAGAATCCATCTACATATTATGCCATTGTAAGGAGGTAGACAGCATGGCACACTGGCTTAAACATTGGATTATGAGTTTGGAGTCCAGAGATTGAATCTATGCTCAGCCATGGAAACCCAATGGGTCATCCTGGACAAGTCCCACTCTCGCAACCTCCTCCCCCTTTGACCAAATCTTGCCGAGAACACACCGTTATATGTTCGCTGTAGGATTACCATAATCCAGAAATGACTTGAAGACACACAGCAACAACAACATGGTAGAAGCAGAAAGAGAGGAAGACTCTAGATAAGGTGACAAAGAAAGAAATCTGATTTGCTTTCTCTTATCAGTGCTGCAACACCTTCTATTGAGTTTCTCGACCCAGAAGACTGGTAGCACATAAACTAAGGATCCTGGGTTTGACCACTCAGCAGAAACTCACACCTGGAAAGTCAATCATCATCATCCCACTTTTTCTCCAATCAGAAATCCAAAACATCGTACAAAAGTTAAGGTTTAGATAATAATAATAACAATCTCAACACGATATGAGGATTTAAAGATTGAACTGCAAAGACTGTGGTACAAGCCAGTAAGGTGGTCCCAGTGGTGATTGGCAACTTGGGTGCAGTGCCTAAAGACCTGGGCTGAACTAGATGCTGTAATATGGTATTTTGGAGTGTGACCTCTTCATTGAGACAGAAATAGGAATGTGAATAATACATTAATTTTACAGACAGACACAGCTAAGTTAATTGAAACTGATACTTTTGTTTTGTACTTAGAACAAAGATATGCAGCATATAATGGTTTCATGTGTGGAATTTAGGGATAAAGAACCCCTGTGAAAGTCAGAAAATCATGAATATCGCTAGCTCCCCCCATAGCTCTTAATACCATTGACCATATTTAATATACACATAAAAGTGCAGTACATATGCTTTATTAATTTATTACTTACTTTTTAGTTTTCTTTACATTTTCTAATCTGCACACATCATTTACAATTTTCAGCAATGGAGCCCCCGGTGGCGCGGTGGGTTAAACCCTTGTTCCGGCAGGACTGAAGACCAACAGATCGCAGGTTTGAATCTGGGGAGAGCGTGGATGAGCTTCCTTTGTCAGCTCCAGCTCTCCATGTGGGGACATGAGAGAAGCCTCCCACAAGGATAGTAAAACATCTGGGCATCCCCTGGGCATCCTTGCAGATGGCCAATTCTCTCACATCAGAAGCGACTTGCAGTTTCTCAAGTCACTCCTGATATGACAAAAAAAAATTCAGCAATGGTTACAAAGCTCCCCCCTCCCCTTCCAGAAAAACCCTCATTTAATTATTGATGGGAAATTGAGGAATAATCAAATCTATGAGAGTGAAAATTGATGTTTAACTATAGTTTGGGACTTCTTCATAAATAAAATGTATATATGGAGTTAAGAAATAGAAACTAGCATTGTCTGTACAGAAAACAGAATGTTCTCTTAGGAAAAATGATATTTCTGTGCACATTGTTTTCTGTGCAGAAAATGCTGTTTTCTTTTTTAAAGAAATGATACGTATGTCTTCTACAGAACCAATCGGCAACCACATTTTTTCTATGTAGTAAACAGAATTTTTATGCAAAAATATTATTTACTATTTAGAAGTTTGTTTTCACTGCAAATACTTTCCCATATATGATTTTTGTTTTGCAAAATCAATCCTAATTTGTGAATAATATTAAAAATCTAAAGTTTTTTTAAAGACTTCCTTGCCACAAGAACATTGCTAAAATTGGGTTGTTGTAGGTTTTTCCGGGCTATATGGCCATGTTCTGGAGGCAATTTTTCTCCTGACGTTTCACCTGCATCTATGGCAAGCATCCTCAGAGGTAGTGAGGTCTGTTGGAAGTAGGAAAAATGGGTTTATATATCTGTGGAATGACCAGGGTGAGACAAAGGACTTTTGTCTGCTGGAGCTAGATATGAATGTTTCAGCTGATCACCTTGATTAGCATTCAATGGCTTGGAAGTGCCCGCAGGGAATCCCTTGTTGAGAGTGATTTTATGTGCCTGTTTGTTTCCCCTCTGTTGTTTTGCTGTTGTGATTTTTGAGTCCTTTAATACTGGTAGCCAGACTTTGTTCATTTTCATGGTTTCTTCCTTTCTGTTTAAATTGTCCACATGCTTGTGGATTTCAATGGCTTCTCTGTGTAGTCTGACATGGTGGTTGTGAGAGTGGTCCAGCACTTTTGTGTTCTCAAATAATATGCTTTGTCCAGGTTGGTTCATCAGGTGCTCTGCTATGGCTGATTTCTCTGGTTGGAGTAGTTTGCAGTGCCTTTCATGTTCCTTGATGCGTGTCTGGGCGCTGCGTTTGGTGGTCCCTATGTAGACTTGTCCACAGCTGCATGGTACACGGTAGACTCCTGCAGAGGTGAGATTGATAAAATTACTTATTTCCTTTTCTGAGAATGAAGTTGGGATAGAACTACATTCCTGCTACCAGATGTGCAAATTGATGCCCAATGCAGCTAAGTGACGATAGCATAGCCAGCTTGCAATGATGCATTGTACTGCTTCTAAAGATATCTCTGGTTTGTGACTTAACATTGCCCTGCAATTAAGCCAATTGTGTAGAACAATATTATGCCAAACTGATTTAAATATGTATTGCAAAGGATGCAGTTCCACATTTGCTTGTTTCCTCAGATTGAGTGAAGAATAAAAGTATCTGGGGAAATAAAGATTTTCCTCCTGTCTGCACAAAAAAGATGTTCATTCTGGTCTGTAAGTTCCAGTGCATTTGAATTGTAATAGATATTGTGGGACTAAAATGCCATTGAGTCTTGCATGAAGGACATGCAAATGTAACCAATAACTATGCAAATTGTACTTGTTGTATGTGATTAAATATGTAAATCAGGCATTTCCCTCAAATTCCTGATGATGTGTTTCTTGTGCGATCCCCACTGATGGAAAAATTACCCATCCTTCCATTGCACCATTACATTGCCCTCCCTGCCTTGCTTCTTGATGAATCAGGTCTGTAAATTACTCCAAGTGGAATTGAAGACGTCTGCGAACTTTGACCTTCCTCGTTGATGGATAAGATTGAGCCTGGTGGGGAGAGATTGCATATAATTGTACAACTGAGTGCAATCTATCTATCCTAATAATAACACCAATCCATAGTAGTCCCTGAACAGTAATCTAGACAGAGTTAGCCAGATATCAGGCTCTCCCATGCATAATTCAAGGAAATGAATAAGATTATTTTAGATTTCCTGTGGGTAATATTTACATCTTGGCTTCGTCTTGCTAAACTCTGGTCTTCGCAAACAGACTGTTCTCACAATAAAAGTGCATTTATCATTAATTTGCAATTGACCATTCCACAGTCAATAGATTCTTATGCTCCCTTGGATTCCTACCCCTATTCCCAGAGCTTGGAACATGAGCTTTGAAGATTAATTCAGTAATGCTAAATGCAGGAAATTGTGAGATTAATTCACTAGTACAAAGAACAATTGGATTTGTTTAATTTGGTAAGTTACAGTTAATTAACTTGTTTATTAAGATGTTAATTAAGGAGTTGAAAGGAAGTGAAAGAAATGTTATGGCAGTCATAGTGCCACTGTGGCCACTGTATTCTGCTCTGGTCAGACCTCACTGGGAGTATTGCATACTGTTATTGGCATCACAGTTCCAGAATGGCATCTACAAGCTGAAACAGGTGAAGACCAAGAAGATCAAAATTAGAGAAACCAAGCAGTATGAGGAACAACTTTAGGGAACAAGGTTTTTAGCAAGGAGAAAAGAAAATTGATAGCTATCTTTTACTTATTTACTTAGGCGATCCCTCGTTGTCTGAGTAGGATTGTCTTCCAAGATCGGTGTACTGGCCATGGGTCCATAGGTGACTGAGGAGCCCTATTCTTGACCTGCATGTTCTCCCGCAGTGAGGGCATTGGTTTCCAGGTGAATGGTCCCGGTTGGGGTTGGCTTGATGTGCCTTCCTCTTGGCACATCTCTCTCTTTCACTCTCCATTCATGCCTCTTCAAATTCTACAGCACTGCTGGTCACAGATGACCTCCAGCTGGAGTGCTCAAGGGCCAGGGCTTCCCAATTCTCAGGGTCTATGTCAGAGTTTTTAAAGTTGGCTTTGAGCAATCTTTAAATCTCTTTTCCTGCCCACCAACTTTCCATTTTCCGTTCTTGAGTTCAGAGTAGAGCAACTGCTTTGGGAGATGGTGGTCGGGCATCCGGAAAATGTGGTCGATCCAGGGAGTTGATGGCAGAGATCCATTGCTTCAATACTGATGGTCTTTGCTTCTTCCAGCATGCTGACATTTGTCCTCTTGTCTTCCCAAGAGATTTTCAGGATTTTTCGGAGGCAACGCTGATGGAATCATTCTAGGAGTTGAATGTGACATCTGTAGATAGTCCACGTCTTGCAGGCGTATAGCAGGGTTGGGAGGACAATAGCTTTATAAACAAGTATCTTGGCATCCCTACGGATGTCCCAGTCCTCAATTACACTCTGTGCTTCATTCAGAAATATGCTGCACTCGCAGAGCTCAGACTGTGTTGTATTTCAGTGTCAATGTTGACTTTTGTGGAGAGGTGGCTGCCAAGGTATCTTTTAATACTTGAAGTTACTTAGGAGTGTTGTTGTGTGCCTTCAAGTCATTTCAGACTTAAAGTTTAGAATGGGGCCAGGTGAATGACTTTGGAGGGCCAGTTCTGGCCAGCAGGCCTTAGTTTGGGGACTCCTGTGCTAGACAGAAGACAGAAAGCATGTGGACTGGGAAGAACTTCTGTAAAAAGAATGTAAAATAGAGATTCCTTATTGAAGGCTTTGGGTATATCTACAATCTTTTCCTCCTGCCTTCTATCTTTCCTAGCATTATTGCCTTTTCTAATGAGTCACGTCTTCTCATAATATTACCAAACTATAATGATCTTAGTTTAATCATTTTGACTTTTAGGGAGAGTTCAGGTCTGATTTGCTCAATGGACTATTTATTCATCATTTTAACACTCTACAGTATTTGCTAGGAGTGTGCAATTCAGTCAAGCCTTGTTCTGCTTTGGGTATCTAAATTTTGGTGGGCCTCCAGATCAATTTTTGGGAGCCTCCCAAGTTCAGGCAGGAAAAAAATTCTGTTTTTGATCTGGCAACCAAAAGATCCAGAAAGATTTGGCCCACTGACGGCAACTTACGAGGTTCCCCTTTCTGTCATTTTTAGGCCATCAGTCTTAAGAAACCACACTTTCTGTGATTGTTTCTCCTTTATATCCTTCAATAAGACCCGGATTAAAGGCACCAGGCTTAATAAACCACCCTTTCTGGGATCCATTCTCCTTATATCATGCAATGAGACCTGGGATCAAGGCAGCAGACTTAAGAAACCACCCTTTCTGGGATCATTTGCCCTCAAAACGCTTTCAATTAAGCTGAGTTAAGGCATCCTTTTTAAATACCTATTTCAATGGAGGCCACACCATCTGAAGGAGCATTAGTCATTCTTTAAAAAAGATATAAACTACCTCCTTATTTTATGGCAGCTTTAGAAATGGTAAAATACCTCTACCCCATATTTGAAGCTTGCCTCATGTGAAGGGCACCATTAGTGGCAGTTTCACAAGTGTGTAGAAAGTAAACTACCTATTTATTGTTATTTGGGTTAAAAAGCAAGCCGAGCCATGCAGAGCTGCGAACAGCACTGAGAATTTAGATTACTGATCTGTCTCTCTCAGAAGCCTGCTCGCAACAGAAAAATGGAAACCCAGCTTGGCTAACAGACAAGTCATGGCTTTCTTCAGTTCTGACTGATTCAACAAGCAGGGCTCACAGGGGAACCCCGTGCAAGTGCAAGGCTGTCTCTCCACAATCCATATGTAGCTGAAAGAAACCAAAAGCAGCAATTTTCAGCAGCCACCTGATCCGTTGTGGCTGGAAAGAAAATGATGACTGAGTCTGTGCTGTTATGGCTGGCTGAAACAGCCAGAGCCTGAAACAGCCAGAGCTAATTTTGAAAAACGGATCCATGAACAACCCTACTATCTGCAGAACTCTTCTCAGGTGCCAAATCTTCCTTTCTGTTTTTCACAGTCCAATTTTCACAACTATTTATAGAAATGTCATATGTCATGACATAGTTCTAGAACCTAGCATCATCCACTGCAAATTAATGGTGACTCACTGAAGGTGTATTTATAACTGTAGAATTAAAGCAGCTTGACACTCCTTTTATTGCCATGGCTCAATGGCTCAATGCTATGGAAACCTGGGATATGTAGTTTGGTGAGGCAGCAGCACTCTTTGGCATGGAAAACTAAATATCTTGTAAAACTGCAACCTTCAGGAATCTGTAGAATTGAGCCATAGAAGTTAAAATGTAATCAAACTCCATTAATTCACCAGTGTAGCTGCATGTCTAGAATGGGCATCAAAGAATAGAATTTGGGTCCAAAAGTTATATGCAATTTTTCAGAAGTTGCTCTATTTCATTGTAAAATTAGTTCTTCCATTTTTTAAAGCACAAAAGTTTGGGCTCTCCTCCTGTTATGCTTTGCATTCTTACTCCATCCAAATTTAGACTGAATTCATATGGAAGAATGAAAGTCTCCCGCAACCCATGCCCAATCTATTGTTCACACTGAGATTATCTGCAGTGTTGAATATTGGAGAATGAAGGCCCTGACTTGATGTCAAATTACTTGCTTGTCTCCATACCCAACCCCTTCTTCTTTCTCTTACGAGCGTTTCATTTTCTTGCAGAGACTGAAATTGTTCTCATTTGGGAGGAAAGCTGATTGAAGTCCAACTGCTTTCATTCTATAATGCAGATGCACTCTAAGCTAACTAAGATCTGTAAGTTTAAATAGACATGCAGAAGAAGAAATTGTAGATCATATCAAATTTTGGATTCAATGGGTCTACTCTAATTGGAATTAACCAACAGGATACCAACTTTAGTGAATAGTTGCAGCCACAGCCACAGCTGTTGGACTTGGGAGCATGCTGCAAAGATGATTTCTTTTTTTCCAGCAGGAATGGAAACAGATTACAGGGCTCTCCGGCTCCGTTAGTATCACAAGCCACAGAACTGTATTCTATAAATAGGGACGACTTCTGTAGCCAAACACATTTGCATGTATAAAATCAAACTACCCTAATTAAAGTAACACATCCAGTCGAATGCATAATAGAGTAACAGCCACGAATAATTTTGCTCACTCAGCATGACAACTAGGCGGAAGAGATGCCTTCTATGGACTCAGCACACCATGGGATTAAAACCCCTTCCATATATTTTCTGGCTCAAGGGAAGCAAAAAACAGAGTAATCTGCCATTTGCAGAACATTCATAGAACAAAAAGAAGCTAGTTGCAATAGAGCTTTACATTAAGTGTTTAAGAAGATGCACAATTACTACGAAATGGTTGACCCCATGATGTCATACCATGACATTGTTGCTTTTTGAGTTTTCTTGTTATTTATTTATTTATTTTCTGTATTTGTATACCACCTTTCTCAGCCAATCGGCGACTCCAGGCAGTTTCCAACAAATCAGTACATATAAAAACATAATACAGATTAAAACATTAAATAATATTAAACACCACAAAAGTAATAAAAACAACATCATTAGCGTCTCATTATTATCAAGCATTGTCCAGTTCCATTGTCAAATCGTTCGATTTCCTATATTAGCTACTCTGCATTTGTAAACGCTTGCTCGAACAGCCATGTTTTAACTTGCCTCCGAAATGTTAAGAGGGAGGGAGAAGATCTAATCTCCCTAGGGAGGGTGGCCAAGGGGCCACCACTGAGAAGGTCCTGTCTCTCGTCCCCGCCAAATGTACTTGAGTCGAAGGCAGGATCAAGAGCAGTGCCTCCTATTGACTGTTCTTGCAATCAATAGGAGGCAAAATAATGTTGGGGGCTAATAAGTATGGAAAAGATTGTGTGCACTGAACTCAAATTGAAGGGAAAGAGATACTACCTAAACATCAGGAAGAACTTTCTGACAAAAAGAGTTGTTTACAGTACTGTACCCAAATGCCCGTCCCATCTTATTTCAATTTGTATCAGTCTTGACCCAGCCTTTTTAATTGTCCTGACTCATTTCTTTTCCATGCCCTTACAAATAGAAGAGCAGGCAGGATTTTTTCTTTTAATATTTATGTGTTGTTGGGTAATTCCATGCTTATGCTGCTGTTACTGTTTTTTTTTTCATGTTGTGACTGTATGTTTTGATGTTGTTGCTTGGAAACCGCACTAAGTCCCCCCAGGGAGACAGAGTGGTATATAAATAAAGTTTTATTAAAGTTTTATTATTGTTTGGCAGTATACTACTTCAGAGTTAAATGAAGTCTCTTTCTCTGGAGGCTTTTAAGCAGAGCCTGGATCTGTTGGGAGTGCTTTGGTTGTGTTTTCTTAAATGGTAGGGGATTTTACTGAATATCCCTTGAGGTCTCTTCCAACTCTGTGTTTCTATGATTTATTATACCATATTTTGATTTGCTTCAGGTTTCCCAGGGAGTGGGCAGACTAGGTGTGAAGCTCTTGGTTTTTGCTGAAGCCACATATTGGGTGTTGGTAAAGAAGATTCAACAGTATGCTGATTTGTATTGTCAAAGGCTTTCATGGCCGGAATCACTGGGTTGTTGTAAGTTTTTTTGGGCTATATGGCCATGTCTAGAGGAATTCTCTCCTGACGTTTCGCCTACATCTATGAAAAGCATCCTCAGAGGTAGTGAGGTCTGTTGGAACTAGGAAAATGGGTTTATATATCTGTGGAATGATTTGCTGATTTGCTTCAGTGAGCCTGTTCAACTCCATCTTGACAATAGCTGACATTTCCCCATGGGTCATATTGTTTGTTGAGCTCTATCATTTATGCTATGCTAGAAATGCTATAATTGCAATTTTATATGCCTAGGACTAGCAACTAGAAGTTATGGTTACACACAGAGCCAGATCCTGAGAACAACCTTGTAAATAAACCAATCCTGGGCACATGGTGTTCTGATCACATAGAGAACTGCTAGACATCACTTAAACCTGTAACAAACTGCATTTAAGAAATCCACTTCAGCATGGATTTAAGTCCCCATGTCCTCCCCCACCAAACTCAGACTTTCCCTGGGGGAGAGGGTTTCTACATGCCACCCTGATAACTATCAGGATGGCATGCAGCCACGCCAAAGTCCCCCAAAACAACCCTCAAAAGTCGTAAAATCTTACTCAGCTGCCAATATGGTCCTCGCAACCTCCTGGCACGTGGAAATGGAGCCTGAAAAACCAAGATTGCTGTGTGGATTGAGCCAGGGAATTGCGTGTTTTTCACGCTCCAATCCACCTTGGGTCCACACCTGGAAAGACCCGGATCTTTCTTAATAATTACCAAATATGCATTCAAATAAAAAAATCACTTTGTTAATGGCAGACACGGTTGCACAACAGCCCTTCTCCCTGCCCTGGTTCTCTGCTTCCCTGCTCTTCTCTCTCTCTCTCTCTCTCTCCCTCCCACTCACCCCAACAGTAACAACAGACAAGTGGCTGCAAGGCAGGCAGGCAGGCAACAGCCCTGCTCCCAGTCCTTCTCCACTTACCCTGCTCTTCCAACCGCTCTTCTTCCAACCTCCCTTCACAACCTGCCTTCCCTTTCTCTTTCCCCTTCCCTTCCTGGGCTCACAATGAGCCTCTGAGCCATGTGCTGCCATGCCGAAAACCGTTCCCTCCCCTCCCCAAAACTTCTGCCCTCATTGGCTGGGAAGCAAGCATGCGAGCTGCTTGCCTCCAAATGCTGAGTCACTTCCGACTCACTTCCTGAGTCAGAATTAAAATGGCGAGAGAAGCTTCAGAAGGTCAAAGGGACTTCCGGTTTTCTTAAAAACTTTGAAATCGCTTCAAAAAGTAATTTTTTCTGACTTTATTCTGAATTATGAAGATTACGACAGTACCTAACCATGCCTATTACATACCTACTATTATATAGATGTCATACCTGTGACAGGTAAAAACATGCATTAAATGGCATCAAAAACAGCGCCATCTGCTGGATATCCAAGCAACACATTTATTTATTTATTTATTTATTTATTTACTTTGCTTATATACCGCTGTATCTCAAGCCCGAAGGCGACTCACAGCGGTTCACAAACAGTAAAAACAGTGTGAAGTGACCCCGTCAGGGCTGGAGACACCTTTAGGGATCTGCAGCCTAATCACCCCCTCCCCCCCCACCACCACCACCCCACCCCACCAAGCCTGCCTGCTTGCCTCCCTCCAGACCAGAACTGGGAAAAGAAGAGCAGGAAAAGGGTGGCAGGGCAAATAGGGAAATGCAGGCTAGGGAGAGGGGCAGAGCATGGGCCATGAGATGGAAGGAGGCAGGCAAGGAGGTAGGCCCAACCCAAGATTCAGGCTTCCATAGCCTCACACCCTGCTTGGCCTTGCCTGGCACAGCCTCACACCTGTGCCTCCAGGAAGGCTGGAGGCTCAGAAGGAAGGAAGGATTTAATGGTAGGAAGGGAGAGATAGAAAGGAGGGAAGGAAAGAAAGTGTTTCCCAAAACACACTAATCATTATTATATATTTATTATTTGCTGCATTTGTTGACCGCCGCTCTCAGCCCTGGGGCGACTCGCGGCGGTGTACAACATATAAAAACAGTTTACAATAAAGCACCACCAAAAATCAACATATCAATATTACACACTAATCTAAATTACACTAACTAATCCGCGCCGTCACAACATAGAATCATAGCCAATCTCATAATCCATATTTCGTTCCAGATGTCATTACCAGTTAATGCAGCACTCAGTTAAATGCCTGCCCAAATAGCCAGGTCTTTAGGCTCTTACGGAAGGCCATAAGGGAGGGCGCCTGTCTGATGTCAACAGGGAGGGTGTTCCACAGCCGGGGGGCCACCACCGAGAAGGCCCTCTCTCTCGTCCCCGCCAGACGTGCCTGTGAGGCAGGCGGGATCGAGAGAAGGGCCTCCCCAGATGATCTCAAGGCCCTCGTGGGCTCATAGGCCGAGATGCGGTTCGAAAGGTATATAGACCAGTATCATTGCTATTATTATCATTATTATATTCACCAGTATTATTACCATATAGATTATATAAGCCATTATTATTATTATTATTATTATTATTATTATTATTTATACCATTTATTTATTTACTTTATTTATATACTGCTTTTCTCAGCCCTCAGGCGACACAAAGCGGTGAACAACATCAATACAAAACATCACGAGACAAGTATAGGGCAATTAAAACACTGTTTAATCAAATGCTTATTTGAACAGCCAGGTCTTCACTTTCCTCCGAAATGCCAGCAGGGAGGGGGCCAATCTGATATCTGCAGGCAGGGCGTTCCACAGCCGAGGGGCCACCACTGAGAAGGCCCTGTCTCTCGTCGCTGCTAAGTGCACCTGTGATGCAGGCAGGACAGAGAGCAGGGCCTCCCCAGATGATCTTAGTGTCCTAGCCGGTTCATAGGAGGAGATGCGTTCGGAGAGGTAAGTAAGTATTATTTTTATATACTGCTTTTCTCAGCCCTCAGGTGACTCAAAGTAAGTATTATTTTTATATACTGCTTTTCTCAGCCCTCAGGCGACTCAAAGTGGTGAACAACATCAATACAAAACATCACGAGACAAGTATAGGGCAATTAAAAACAATTGTAACATAAATCATTAAACATCCGTATAACAATCATTAGCGCCTCAACAGTAAAATCAGAATCCAGTCTCATCATCCATTATTCCGTATTCCTATGTTCAATTACACTGTTTAATCAAATGCTTGTTCGAACAGCCAGGTCTTCACTTTCCTCCGAAATGCCAGCAGGGAGGGGGCCGATCTGATATCTGCAGGCAGGGCGTTCCACAGCCGAGGGGCCACCACTGAGAAGGCCCTGTCTCTCGTCCCTGCCAAGCGCCTGTGATGCAGGCGGGACAGAGAGCAGGGCCTCCCCAGATGATCTTAGTGTCCTAGCCGGTTCATAGGAGGAGATGCGTTCGGAGAGGTAAGTAAGTATTATTTTTATTATTTCACAGACAATGGAACAACAAAAAAAATTGTATACCTACAAGCATGATGAAATTACCTATATTAGAAACCTGCTCTTTCTCTTTTCTTTCTTTTCCATTGAACCAGACTGAGCCACAGCAATGCGAGTCCGGGTACAACTAGTATTGTTTATAAAATTACTTTCTGTCTATGTGTATTAGGAGTACATGAAACATACATGGCGGTTATGACACATCAAAAGGTTTCCTTTACTTTCTTGTAATACTTGCGAGTCATGGATGATTGACTCAGTAGAAGCAGAATCCTTGGATATGGAAAGTCAACTATATATATTTGGCAGTAAAGTTTAATTTCTTAAACTTGGCATAGCTTCAGGGCTTATCTTAATCCTGCCTTGCTCTTGGGGGTTATTTTGCAGCTGAAAACTCAGGGCATGAGGGTCTATCCCACGCTTAAGATAATGTCTGATTCAGCCCAGAATGTTCATGTTCTACTTATCCTTCCATTATCATTCCTTCCTGCTTTACTCATTCTCATTTCAGTAGGGGGTCTGCATATTTTATTCTTAGAATGGTGTACAGCGTGCTATGATAGTAAATTTTTAATGATAATTCTTGTTTTACACAAAAAGCCGTTTCTCTGTACAGATGTTCTGGGCAGAAGGGATATTTTGCTGGATGAGGCAAAGCACAAACTACTGCTCTTCCTCTTGCATTCGAAGGTAGTCACAATATTTTGACATTCGAGATGGAATATCCCACAAACACCTTTCTCCTTTCTGGCCAATAAAATTACAAACATTAGTAATCCAAGAAATAGCAATTTGTTGTCTTTTCATAGCAATAAAAACACTGCTGCCTGAGGCATTTGCCTCACTGTATTTCATGGAAGAACTGACCCTGCTGGGCACTTGCCAGCAATGGGTAGACAACTAGATATGCACATAATTGGACAATAGCAAGATCATAGTAATATGGTAGGATAGGAAAAGTGTGCCTCATAAGTCAATGGAAGCCTCAAAACTGAACTGAAAACACTCAAATCCTCAGTTCTACCATTTGGGGTTTTTTCGCTCTTTTTCAAAGTAGAAATGCAACCAGCTTTAGATGGGTATTTTGACTCGATTCTGCCTGATCTTGGAAACTAAGTGCTTGGATATGGGATCACCAGCAAATACTAGGTGCTGTAGCCTTTATTTCAGTGGGACAACTAGCAAAACTACTTCTGAATATCCATTGCCTTAAAAAAAAACCTATGAAATTCATGGGGGTTCCCTGATTTGACAGGTGACATACTATACAGACAGACAGGGGACATATATTTATGTGTCTGTTCTGATTGTAGGATGGGAGAGGTCTGTATTTAACAAGGTGCCCTTCCACACAGCTCTATATCCCAGAATATCAAGGCAGAAAATCGCATAATATCTGCTTTGAACAGGGTTATCTGTGTCCACACTCAGATAATGTGGGGTATTCTGTCTTGATATTCTGGGGTATAGGGCTGTGTGGAAGGGCCCAAGGAAGCCTACTCTTCAACAGCCCCAATGTTATAGGAAAAGTCATGCCACTTTTCATGTTCAGTTACTTGTAAAAGGCCCCAGTTTCTCTCTCTTCCTTTGTCCCCGGCTTACTTCAGTTACTGTAAACTGAATTCAATGTGCAAAAGTAATTTACTTATTTAACCCAGCTGGGGGAAAGGAGGAAAGTTGAAATTATGCTCTTCCCTGTAGGCTCAGTCAAAAGCAAACTGCTGCAGCCTCTCCTAGCTTCCCTCTTGTTGTCATTCTTGAGTTTTGCCATCTTGACTATACTCTGATGTTGCCTGACCCCATTTGTATCAATTCTCATCTGTGAAATGTTGGAAGATATGATTAGGTATACTAGAAGGGAATTCCAGATTTATATCCTGGATTAATAAAGCCTTCTTTTGGACTAAAAATGATCCTAGAAAGGGGCGGCTGCAATTAAAATATCCTGGTTTCTCTCTTCTCCCACTTCCTTCTTCCATCCTGGATTTATTTCAAAGTTCAAAGCACAATATAGTTTTCACTCAGCTCAGCAGGAAAGAGAGGATGGGATGATGTTTTCCTCGTTCCAATAGGCTTAGGCAATAACAAATGGCTGTGTCCCTACCTAGATTTGGAACAGAATATCCTGTGTTCTTGAGGAAAGCAAAACGAATAAACATAGAATAATAGAATTGGAAAAGACCACTAGGGCCATCTAGTCCGACCCTCTTCCATGCAGAAAAAGCACAAAGTATCCCCGACAGATGGCTAGCCAGCCTTTGTTTAAAAGTCTCCAAGGACGGAGCTTTCACCACACTTCAAGGCAAAAGCAGAGGAAGTGGACAGTCCTTCCAATTGAAATAATCTTTCCTTGAAGGGATCCTCTTTTTAATTATATCACTCCTAGAAATATGTGTTCTAATTTTCCTGGTGAAATTTTGTAAGGCATTCAGAAGACCAATGCAACCCACATATCCTAGCAGTGTGTTTAATCGTGAGAGAGCTCTGACCTCCCAATGGGGTCTCTTTAGCTCACTGTTGGGGGTCACATAAAATTTGGCTACAGTACAAAGTTTCTGAGTGCCACCTAGACATTTACATGAATCTGTTAGTAGCAACATGCAATGTTTACAGTGGGCTCTGCAGAAAATGGTTCAGTTGTACTTCATAAAAAGAAAAAAATAGCCAGGTGTGCAAATGCGAATGTATGCCTAAGTTTATACCTATTATATATCCCTGTATATATATTTGGGGTGGCGATAAAAAAACTCTGGTGCAAAGGGGTTGCAAATAGAAATAGTCTAAGAAGTCCTGTCCCAGCCAGTTGCCCACCACTATTTCTGTCGCGTGGCAGGAGCTCTCAAAGACTCTAATGTTCTTTTTTATGTCATGAATTCTTTAAGGTCTTTGTTTGAACATTATATGCTCTCACTAGTGAGCTACAGTCTTCCCCAGTGTACTTAACAATAAGCACATTTATTTAAATGTCAACAAAGCAAGCTTTAATCAGCAGCGCGTTCTTTAATCGGGAGAGGGTCTCGCACGCAATCACTCCTTGGCTGGGATGACAGGGACAAAAGCTTTCGAACCAACAACAAGTTGTAAACATGGTCTAGATAGCAATCAAACAGTTATACAATTAGCCCAAAAGAAACTGGGACAGGCTTTTTGTTCTGTGGAGTTGGTGACGTCTGAACGTGCCTTTTGTGCATCTAATGGCTCCATAATGATGATATGCCAAAGAGCTTGTTAGATGAGCTGCGGCCCTTTAAACACCGAAAACAAAACATTTCAATTGTTTTGCTGCAGATTTACAATGGGCTCTTGAAGTCATTCAAAGTGGCCATTAAAATGCCTGTATTTTCTATTGTTGGTGATTTAATCCCCGTTTGCAATCAGACTGCAAATCACCATGCTGGGATTTTCTCCCCTCTTTCTCCTGGGAAGGGAATTCTCTGAATGCAATCAGAGAAAACCATTTCACCTTTTCAAAAAAAAAAAAGATTCTGTTTATGATCTTTTCTGTGGTCAACTTGACTTTTTCAGGCTAGCCTGTCACAATGGATGCAATCCACCCTCTATGACTAAATGTATTATTAACAAATGAGAAAGAGGATCAGTGCTTAAAGAGTATTAAAAATAGATACAGAGATTTCAGGAGGAAAGTGGGTAACTAGGTCTAGGACACTGGGAACACCTAGTTCTGGCATAACTGATACAGTGATGCTAACATTGTAGCCTGAACTAGGTAAGGGTAAAGGCACATAACTAGGTAAGGGTAAAGGTTTCCCCTGACATTAAGTCCAGTCGTGTCAGACTCTGGAGGATGGTGCTCATCTCCATCTCTAAGCTGAAGAGCTGGTGTTGTCTGTAGACACCTCCAAGGTCATATGGCCAGCATGACTGCATGGAGTGCCGTTATCTTCCCACAGAAACGGTACCTATTAATCCACTCACTTTTGCATGTTTTTGAACTGCTAGGTTGGCAGAAGCTGGGGCTAACAGCAGGAGCTCACCCCACTCCCCAGATCCAAACCACAAACCTTTTGGTCAGGAAGTTCAGCAGATAAGTGGTTTAACCCGTCACGCCACCAGGGGCCCCAAGCACATAACTATAGTGCTATAATTCAATTTTATTCATGGCAAAATAACATAAAATCCTTGATTTCTTAGCATCCAATTGCCAGGGACAGTCCTGATTAATCCTCTGCCTGGTTTCCCAAGTTTTTGGATGACTTACACATGCAACTGCTGGGAGAGTTTATTCAAAGTTTTGGGATTCATGATGCCCAGCTCTGTTATTCCTTTCCAGTTTCAGGAAAAGTAACTGGCCTTTTAAAAAGATTGGGGCCTGGCACCCCATCTCTAAGAAAAGATAACCTATCCCATATGTAAAAGAAGTAACATTTCTGTCCATCCATGCAGCCCCCAGAATGTACCACAAATAGAAAATAGGACCCTGAATCTAGTACTTTAGTACAGACAATGCTGAGCTTAGTTGCATCTCTCTAGACACTGATTTTACAAAAAACATCCTCGCTGAGGTTCTTCTTGTCAACTCCTGCCTCCGACTATTAGCTTGAGCTCAGTTATCCCAGGCATTTCTGCCAATTATGTCTCTGTCAACTCAACTGTGTATTTAACTGATCGATTCCTCTCCGTTTAATACACTGAGAGGATGTTTCTGATGCAAACAATATCCACAAGGCAGAAATGAACATAATGTAATGAAATTAAAAGCGAACACGTTTTCGCATGGAGCCTTCCCACTGGGCTTGTCATTTCCCAAACAATTACCTGGAGCATAAATAATCTTTCAGCTCATCTTGTTGGGAGGGAAAAGGTGGAACTTCTAAGAGTTTTAGCTGTTCTTCCCTCTTGGTTACTAAGACCTTGAAGAATCATAAAGTACATGGTATAGAATAGTGCCACCAGAATGCAAAATACATTACCATCTCCAAAGGTGCAAGGGATGCATTCCTGGTCTTCACATGGATATTGGAAGCTAAGGATAATAGTGAAACCCATTGAAATGAAGGATGGCTAGCCCAAGAATGCTATAGACCAAGCATGGGCAAACTTCAGCCTTCTAGGTGTTTTGGACTTCAATTCCCACAATTCCTAACAGCCCACTGGCTGTGAAATTTGAAGTCCAAAACACCTGGAGGGCTGAAGTTTGCCCATGCCTTCTACAGATTGATGCTGAAGGACCTAGAAAATGGCTAGAGGGAACATATTTTTTGGACATGGATAAATGAAACCAAGACTATCTGCCCCATGGATATAGGGATTGTACTGTGTATTTCCTATGACAAGTTTCTTTTTAATGGAAGAGAGAGAAACTGAACCCGTTTTGGTTTTAGTGGGGTTTCTTTGCCATATATTATGCTTTTTTATTGTTCCTGTCTACTGTAATGTCAGCAACATTGAACAAATCACATTTAAAGAAGCAGAAGGAGCATTGCAAAGTTAGCCAACCTTATTAATTTAATGGGGTAAATTATTCGGTGATGAATCGCTTAAACACAGATGCTCTCTCAACTAAGCAGAAAAAGCCTAACTGCAGAACTGGGGACTTTTGTAACTCAGGGATTATTGGCTACGTTGTTCTTAAAAGTGAACCTTTCTTGATATAATCCCAATTTTGGCAAGTAGAAGAGAGGAACACTATGGCATTACAATAGATTGATTTATTGGGGATAAAACTTCAGTTATGAAAGTTTTCTTTATTCATTAGAAAAGTTACTTTTTTGGATCAAAGCTCCCAGAATTCTTCAGTTCTACGTGGCATGCCTTCTGATATTTAAAGATGGATAGCATGTCATTTCTCTATGAAAGTTGGAGGATATGTAGAAGAGGTCACCAACTCCATCTCAACAGTTGAATACTGACATTTGGAAGCAAGTTATCCTTCAGAGACTCTGTTAGTCAGAGTTTTAAAGGCCATAATAACCAACATTTGACCAAGGCTTAGTTTTTTTTTTTAATGTCAGGAGCGACTTGAGAAACTGCAAGTCGCTTCTGTAAGGGTTAGCAGAGTATAGCAGAGTATAGCATACACTGACAGATTCTGGTGTGAAAGAATTGGCTGTCTGCAAGGATATTGTGTTGGGTTTCATCCCTGACTGCACAAGTTTCCAGCTCTCCATGAGTAGTTGGCCTAGATAGCCTGAGGGATTCCTCCCCAATTTCCTCTAGCTAGTTGATTTTAAGAAGGGGTTAAGAAGGGGGTTGCCTTACCGATCTTTGCATGTCACTGTCTCCTCCCCTTTGAATACTTAGGAATGTGGTCTCTTCAGGGAAACCTAACTTCCTCTACTAAAAGGTATTTTATTGCCCTGGGTTAGCCATGTGGCCTGTCTCTGTTTTCTGGCCTCTTCGCCTTTGTCTTCTCTAAAGTGAGGAAGCATCTTGCCATTGTCTATAAGGAAAGATGTAGATATAGTTACTTTTATTATTTTTCCTTTTTCCTTAGAAATTAGCTCAGTGAAGCTAGTTAGCTCCAAGAACCTTTCCTATCTAGAATGGATTTATCTTTAATAAACATATTATTTTTGATCCTATGAAGTTGTGGATCTGCAATCCTGTTTCATCCTGTTGAATGGAAGCCAATCCTTGCTCACTACATGTAAGTTTCTGCTGCTTATGAACTGTGCATCCAGCACTCTGCTATATTTTTGGTGGAATCATCCTCAGAGAGGGTTACTTTACTCCTGATTCCCAACACATTGCCCAGGGGATGCCTGGATATTGTGATGTTTTACCATCCTTGTGGGAGGCTTCTCTCATGTCCCCGCATAGGGAGCTGGAGCTAACAAAGGGATCTCAAGGCTTGGTAATACACTGGAAGCCAACATAAGCATAATGGGTTTCTGACAAGACCTGTTTTGTCTAGAGAGACTGAACCTTATAAAATGGATTTTAATTTTTGGCAGGGAGACTGAATTTCCTTAAGAATTGTGCTATTTCTTTCTAATATGTATGAATTTTGATTTGCAAAGCATTTGTTGGGCAAGGTGAAATCAACGCTGCCAGTCTATAGAATTCCTAAAACAGATCCTTGCCTTTTGTTTTCTCTGCAAGCGCCATTCTCAGGTGAGCAAATTATTCATTAAATACCAATCAAATAAACCTGAACTTAAGTAAATGAAAATTTTAATTAGCACTTCCTTAGAAAGTGTTGCAGACCCCTTCTCCCTTCCTTTGGTTTTCAAGACAGAGAAATGACTCACTATAAAGTGTAATTGAATAATGTGAAAGCAAATAATTCCACTATAAACATTGCCTTCTCTTATCAGGGCTTAAACTGCCATTTTTAATGGATGCTGGAGGATTTTTTAATTTGTGTTTAATTGATTTACAGACTATGTTCCCTGCAGTGCAGAGTGTTGGGGGCAGAATAGACTGGCTGTGATTGATACACACAGTTATAGGGATGGCTTTTACACAAGAAATTAAATTTCTGGCTATAAACTAATAGCTATTATTATAATACATTCATCATTTCTAGAGCCTAGATGAAATATATGTAGTCACAACTGTGGTGGTTTAGATTAGGAATAGGCAGACCTTATCTAAGGCAGTATAGACATCATCATAGGCTATCACTCGTGGCCAAGTGTGATTGTTTTCCAATAGTAGAGTCTTTCTGGTGGATCCATAAGTGACTGTATTGCAGAGACCTACTCTGAATGGTAGTTTTAATGTTGTACTAGGAATCTTGGAAACAAGGGTTTGAATTCCTGTTCAGCCATGGAAACCGACTGGGTGGCCTTATATAATAATAATAAAATATTACTAAAATATTTGGATTCCTCCGTATCTCCCCAAGGGGATTCAGGGAAGATTCCAATATAACAACTGTAAACATTTAATGCCTTATCAAAAGCAAGTCATGTCAGACTAATTTGATCTCTTTTTTTGATAGAGTTATAAGCTGGGTGGTTGCAGGGAATGCCATTGATGTAGCGTATCTGGATTTCAGTAAGGCCTTCAACAAGGCTGTGTTCTGCATCTTTATTAATGACTTAGATGAAGGGTTAGAAGGCAGGATCATCAAGTTTGCAGATGACACCAAATTGGGAGGGATAGCCAATACTCCAGAAGACAGGAGCAGAATTCAAAACGATCTTAACAGATTCGAGAAATGGGCCAAAACGGAAAAAAATGAAGTTCAACCATGACAAATGCAAGATACTCCACTTAGGCAGAAAAAAAATGAAATACAAAGATACAGAATGGGAGGGGGGTGCCTGGCTCGACAGCAGTATGTGTGAAAAAGATCTTGGAGTCCCGATGAACAATAAGCTGAACATGAGCCAATAATGTCATATGGCAGCAACAAAAGCCAATGGGATTTTGGCCTGCATAAGTAGGTGTCTAGTGTCAAGATGCAGGGAAGCTATGCTACTCTTCTATTCTGCCTTGGTCAGACCACACCTTAGAGTCAAAGAGATGTTGACTCTAAGGTGGAATGTGTCCAGAGGAGGGCGACTCAAATGAACAAGGGTCTGGAGAACAAGCCCTATGAGGAGTAGCTTAAAGAGCTGGGCATGTTTAGCCTACAGGAGAGAAGGCTGAGAAGAGACATGAAAGCCATGTATCAAGAAGGCAGAGGGAGGAGGGAGCAGGCTTGTTTTCTGCTGTTCTGGAGACTAGGATGTGGAACAATGGCTTTGAACTACAGGATAGATCCCACCTGAACATGAGGAAGAACTTCCTAACTGTGAGAGCTGTTCAGCCATGGAACTCTCTGTCCCAGAGTGTGGTGGAGGCTCCTTCTTTAGAGGCTTTTAAACAGAGGCTGGATGGTCATCTGTCGGGGGTGCTTTGAATGCAATTTTTCTGCCTCTTGGCAGGGGCTGGATGGACCATGAGGTCTCTTCCAACTCAATGATTCTATGATTCTAAGTCACTCTTCTTTAATCTCAGAGGAAGGCAATGGCAGCTCAATTCTGAACAAACCTTATTACGAAAATACCATCATACATTCTCCTTAGGATTAGCATACGTCAGAAATGCCCTCTAGGCACACAACTACAAGTCATTAGCACTCACTTTCTTTGTACCCACACAATGTGAAGACATTAGTAATGTTTGCGTGTTGTTTACTGGCAACATTGCTTCTGGTGAGGACACAACAGGGGCACCCAGCTATGAAATCACCAGAAGCGACATCTCCAGCAAGACTTCTAGCCAGTGAAACAGCAGTGAATCTTTTTGATATGTGAGCACTCGATAGTCTTGGATCCTGCTCCATCCAACCCTCCTCATATAAAAAACACTGGGAGTCACCCTGGAGTTTCCTAGAAGCTCTGGAGTAAACTGTCATTCTCTCTGTGCTGGATTAAGGCCTGGAAGCAGCTCTTCTATTGTGACGGCAATTGGAGATTGCATGGACTGTTTACTAGAGACCTCCAATGCCAGAGTTCAGGGTGGTGCAGGCAAGTCTTCTAGCAGAGAATTCTGAATATTTCTGCAAACCAGAAATCTCAGAATTCTATAGGATGAAGCAATATTTAAAGTGATGTCAACACTCCATATAAATGGAAGCAGCGAATGTGTTGTGTAAATGGTTTGGAGACTGAAATAATTATTTTATGATTACAACTAGTCTCTTCATGACAGCTCTGGCTAGGGGATTCTGGAAGTTTTGACCCAAAAGCACATTTTCTAAGCCCTGGACATGGTTCCCCCAACCTCTGCTGATTAATAGCCTTCCTAGGAAAAATGAAATGTATCAGACTCTGGAAATGAAAAGGAGGTGTTTAAAACAGTGGTGAAGCTGAGCTGCTTGGCAAAAATGATATCACAAACTACAAGATGAATGTAACTCTATGGAGATCAAAAGAACCTTAGCGAACATGAGCTATTATGCTGTTTATACATACCACTTTTCTGCAGCTAGGAAACAGATCTCTTTCTTGTCTGCTGTCTCTGGCTTTCATTTCA
Source organism: Anolis sagrei ordinatus (assembly GCF_025583915.1). Taxonomy (NCBI): domain Eukaryota; kingdom Metazoa; phylum Chordata; class Lepidosauria; order Squamata; family Anolidae; genus Anolis; species Anolis sagrei. The sequence goes on from NW_026844366.1 coordinate 340,196,788, forward strand.
GACGTCAGGTTCAGTCTAATTTTGGGTAACATCTTTTTAAAAAACTCAGAAAAAAGCCAGCCACCTTTAACTTTTACGTGTTTGGCATTAGGATTTCTAAAGTCCCATGGGCATCATGTACTCCATCTGGCTCAAAGGATGGAAGTCACTGGGTTCCTTATTCCCCTGGTAAACATTGTTGTTGCTAGACTAAACCAGATGCATTGACAACATATTTAGAAGAATGGCTATGATTGCAACTGTAGAGCCAATTGTGGGGAGAGAGATTTTGGAAGGTTTAAAACCTGTCCTTGGCTCAACCATTGTTCACCTTTTCTCCAGAAACAAACAATAGGCTTGAGTCCAAACAATAGGCTTGGGGCAAATAGTGATCATTTATACGAACTGCAGTTAATAATATCTTTATGAACGCTTCACATTTGCTGGTGTTAGGGGGCTTTTTTGCAGCTGCAAAAAAAGCCAATGGGATTTTGGCCTGCATCAATAGGAGTATAGTGTCTAGATCCAGGGAAGTCATGCTACCCCTCTATTCTGCCTTGGTTTGACCACACTGGGAATACTGTGTCCAATTCTGGGCACCACAATTAAAGAGAGATATTGACAAGCTGGAATATGTCCAGAGGAGGGCAACTAAAATGATCAAGGGTCTGGAGAACAAGCACTATGAGGAGTGGCTTAAAGAGCTGGGCATGTTTAGCCTGAAGAAGAGAAGGCTGAGAGGAGACATGATATAAATAGGGGAAGTCATAGGAAGGAGAGAGCAGGCTTGTTTTCTGCTGCCCTGGAGACTAGGATGTGCAACAGTGGTTTCAAACTATAGGAAAGGAGATTCCATCTGAACATGATGAAGAACTTCCTGACTGTGAGAGCCGTTCGGCCGTGGAACTCTCTGCCCCGGAGTGTGGTAGAGGCTACTTCTTTGGAGGCTTTTAAATAGAGGCTGGATGGCCATCTGTCGGGGTGCTTTGAATGCAATTTTCCTGCTTCTTGGCAGGGGGTTGGACTGGATGGCCCATGAGGTGTCTTCCAACTCTATGATTCTATGAAACACACACAAATAAAAACATTGCTAAATTTTTTATCTGTTAGTCCTCGAGCATGACACTATGGTCAACTTCCGTTGGAATTGCAGTTTTACAATGTCTTTGGCTTCTTTGCTAAAGACTTACTTAAGTGATCCCTTGTTGTCCGAATAAGATTGTCCTCCAAGTGCGGTGGCCTGATGGTGGGTACGTAAGTAACTGTGGAGCCCTATTCTTGACCTGCATATTCTCCTGCAGTGAGGAGATAGAAGATGGTCTCGGTTGGGGTTGGCTTGATGCACCTTCTTCTTGGCATGTTTCTCTCTTTTGCCCTTCATTCATGCTTCTTCAAATTCTGCAGTACTGCTAGTCACAGCTGACCTCCAGCTAGAGCACTCAAGGGCCAGGGCTTCCCAGTTCTTGGTGTCTATGTTTTTGAGATTGGCTTTGAGCTCATTTTTAAATTTCTTTTCTTGTCCTCCAACATTCTGTTTTCTGTTCTTGAATTTGGAGTAGACAAATTCTTTGTCTACTCCCAATAACTGCTTTGGGAGACAGTTATTGGGTATGTGGACAATGTGGATGGTCCAGTGGAGTTGATAGCAGGGGAGCATCGCTTCAATGCTGGTGGTCTTTGCTTCTTCCAACATACTGACATTTGTCAGCTTGTCTTCCCAAGCGATATGCAGGATTTTTCAGAGGCAATGCTCATGGAATCATTCTAGGAGTTGCATGCGATGTCTAGATAGTCCACATTTTGCAGGCATATAGCAGGATTGGGAGGACAACAGCTTTATATACAAGCACCTTGGTATCCCTACGTATATCCCAGTCCTCAAACACTCTGTGTTTTATTCAGAAAAATGCTGCACTCGCAGAGCTCAGGCTGTGTTGTATTTCAGTGTCAATGTTGACTTTTGTGGAGAGGTGGTTGCCAAGGTAGTGGAAATGGTCAACATTTCCTAATGTTACACCGTTAAGCTGTATTTCTAGTATTTGCTAAAGAATACTGATGTCTTACCACCTTAAGCTTCAATGATTCCATAGCATTGGTCCATGGCAATTGAAGTGAGATCAAAGCTGCATTAATCCTACAGTGTCTACTACTTATTGTTGCTAGCTTCTTCCTCTTGGTTAGACTCAAAGGTTGTACAACATTCTTTTATATACTGATTCAAACTACAACAGCTATGTCTTTGAATGCCACTGCCTCCCTTTGAGACATAAAGAATGCAGCTTACCCAAGATCACACACTGTTTTCATGTCTCAATACGGATTTGAACCCTGTCTCCCAGAGTCCTTGTTCAATACTCAAACCACTATACAACTTCAGAAGATACTAAAAGGATCATAATCTCGTCGAATCATAGAGTTGGAAGAGACCACAAGGACCATCCAATCCAATCCCCTACCATACAGGAAATCACAATCAAAGCACTCTGGACAGATGGCTATCCATCCAACCTTTGCTTAAAGTCTTCCAGAGAAAGAGATTCCCATCAATCTCCAAGACAGCATATTCCATTCTTAATGTTTACTTGGAATCTTCTTTCCTGCTATTTGAACTCATTGCTCCATGTCCTAGTCCCCAAAGTTAGCTGAAATATTAATGGATTTTCCTACCCTTCTCCCAATGGATCCAGATTAAACTGAAATTCTACAGCAAATATCAAATGGGAATCATATTTGGAGAAGAAGAAATAGGAAGCAGTCAGTGTGGAAAAATTATTTATTTATGCAGACACATTATGCAACGGATTTTTTTTAATAAACCCAAGTTAAAAATAATCACAGCCACAATAAAATGCAATGAAATGCAGTAAACAAAGCACAGCTATAGAATTTAAAAGACTACTTTAGAAACAACCATCTGGGGAACACAACTCCTCATAATTTAATAATTGAAAAACACAATATACATAAAATATTCACTGAGCTAAAACAGGATTAAACAACCATATAAATTAAAATATCCAAAACAATGCAAAACAAACAAAAGTTCCTTTCATACAGCATAATTATAGCACTGTAATACTACTATTACTGCCATGGCAACATTCTAGAAACTCCTGGCATTTGCAGCTTCATGAATTCTCTGTCAGAGAGTTCTAGTGTTTCCCAAAGTTAGAAACCCTAGGATACTACATGGCAGCCATGGCAGCTAAAGTGGAGTTAGTGCTATAGTTGTGTAGTGTGCAAGAACCCAAAGTATTTGCCTGGCATAGAAAAAATACGAAAGTTGGTTTCAATGTGACTTTTCTGGAAAGATCATTATGTAGTACGTTTGTGTTTCATTTTTGAAAAGTTCTTTTGATGGGGCCACTTATACAACCCCATTTAGAGAGGGCTTTCAGAGATACAGGAGCCTCTTTGCAAGTTTCTTGATGACAAGGCAGGGATGAGTAGGAACCAGCATGAATTTGTCAAGAACAAGTTCTCCCAAAGTAAGATTATATCTGTTTTTGACAACAACAGTAAGTTAAATAGATGTTGGGAATGCTCTCAATGTAATTTATCTGAATTTCAGCAACATATTAGTTAAGGTTCTCTTTAATCAGCCTATTGATTAAATGTGAAATAGATAGGGAACCTGTAAAACAGATATATAATTGGTTGGAAAACCATGCTCAAAGAGTTGTCATCAATGGCTGCACTTTGAACTGGAAGGAAGTCATAAGCAAAATGCCTAAGGGTTCTTCCTAGAGTAATTATTCTTCAACTTTGTAATCAATGTGTCCAGAGGAGGGTGACTAAAATGATCAAGGGTCTGGAGAACAAGCCCTATGAGGAATGGCTTCAGGAGCTGGGCATGTTTAGCCTGAAGAAGAGAAGGCTGAGAGGAGATATGATAGTGATGTATAAATATGTGAGAGGAAGCCACAGGGAGGAGGGAGCAAGCTTGTTTTCTGCTTCCCTGGAGACTAGGATGCGGAACAATGGCTTCAAACTACAAGAAAGGAGATTCCATCTGAAAATGAGGAAGAACTTCCTGACTGTGAGAACCGTTCAGCAGTGGAACTCTCTGCCCCAGAGTGTTGGTGGAGGCTCCTTCTTTGGAAGCTTTTAAACAGAGGCTGGATGGCCATCTGTCAGGGGTGATTTGAATGCAATATTTATTTATTATTTATTTATTTCGAGGTTTTATATACCGACCCTCTCACCTTCAAAGAGGGATTCAGACCGGTTCACAACATGTGTTAACATACAAAGAATATACAATAACAACACAATGCCACTTCATTACACGATTAAAATATCAGCACCATACACATTAAAACATTATCATCACAGTTAAAAGAGCCAAATCGTCCGACACCATCACAATCCCATTCATCATCCTCCTTTCATGTGGGCAAAGAATTAAATCAGTTGTCAAATGCCGTGTTCCACAACCAGGTCTTTGTTAGTTTCCTGAACGTCATGAGGGAGGGGGCAGTTCTGATCTCTAATGGCAGGGAGTTCCAAAGTCGAGGGGCCACCATCGAGAAGGCCCTGTCCCTCATCCCCACCAGCCGTGCTTGTGCAGGCGGAGGGACCGAGAGCAGGGCCCCTCCAGATGATCTTAGTGGTCTTGATGGTTCGTAGGGGAGAATACGTTCGGAGAGGTAAACAGGGCCGGAGTCGTTTAGGGCTTTATAGGTTAACACCAGCACTTTGAATTGTGCTCGGAAGCTAATCGGCAGCCAGTGGAGTTCGAGTAACAGCGGAGTGGTGTGCTCCCTGTACCCCGCACCCGTTAGTAATCTGGCTGCCGCGCGTTGTACTTGCTGCAGCTTCCGGGCAGTCTTCAGAGGCAACCCCACGTAGAGAGCGTTGCAGTAATCTAAGCGGGATGTAACCAAAGCATGTACTACCGTGGCCAAGTCAGCCCTCCCAAGGTACGGACGCAGCTGGCGCACAAGTTTTAATTGTGCGAATGCTCCCCTGACCACCGCTGAAACCTGGGGTTCCAGGCTCAGCGATGAATCCAGGAGAACTCCCAGACTGCGTACCTGTGCTTTTAGGGGGAGTGTGACCCCGTCCAGCACAGGCTGTAACCCCGTACCCTGTTCGGTCTTACGACTGACCAGGAGTACCTCTGTCTTGTCTGGATTTAGTTTCAATCTGTTGTCCCTCATCCAGTCCGTGACAGCGGCCAAGCACCGGTTCATGACCTGAACACCTCCTTAGTGGCAGGTGGAAAAGAGTGATAGAGTTGGACATCATCTGTGTACAGATGACATCGCACCCCAAAACTCCGGATGCTTCTTGGCAGGGGGTTGGACTGGATGGCCCATGAGGTCTCTTCCAACTCTTTGATTCTATGATTCTATGAATGATTTGGGATGCACCTACACTGTAGAGATTAAGGAGTTTGACATGACTTTATCTTCCTTGGTTCAAATGCTATGGTACCCTTGGTGATGCATAAGCACTCTTTGTCAGAGAATTCTGAAGACCTTGCCAAACTACAACTGCCATGATTCTTTAACATTTAGCCATGGCAATTAAAGTCATGTCAAACTGGATACACAATCTCAGTCTATAAGTATACTCTCTGTATATATGCTGTGAACACATAAATGGACCTGAAAATGGGATGCAGAGATAACCATTTCCTTGTTGCTAGAATAAAGTTTCCCTCTTTGTACACCATATGCTGGAAACCAAAAAATCATTTTACAAAATCCCCATCCCCTGATGTGTTTCTCCTATTCATTATTGATAGTCTTGAAAACCCATGTCACTTATTAAACCAGTGGTTTTAATATAGACAGCTGTAAGATAATTATTTTTGACTTCTTGCTAAATAATTTAACGAGAGGCTAAGTTAAGCATGCTGTGATTCCTTTATTACAGCAATAGAGATATCACCTGTTGTGTCAACTATTTGTAACTTGACTTAAAAGATAAAAGCATGCAAAGGGGAACAGTAATCCAGGTCTGTCTGTATTATCGATGCATCTTTGAGATTTCACATCACAAAGATAATTAATCACCACGACGTGAAAGTAAAACACAGCATGGAGGAGAGTGTGCACAAATACTATAGGTTAAATAGCAGGTATGGAGCCAAGATTAACAATGCATGGGATTTAACTTCCACTGATGGGTGGCCTGCTTCAAAGAGGCACAGTTTCTATCCTTTACCTGTCCCCTAATGCATATGGTCATGTGCACCATGTATCTGCAAGGGTTGCACTGCTTAACTTGCAGAACAGAAATGGAGAGAGTTAAATTGGTATGTGGGAAACCCATGTTGTAGATATACTTGTGTGTGTGGGTATTACACACTAAGGAGATCACAATTCACATAAGTGCACTGTTCATCCTAGCAAGACTAATTTATATTACCAAAATCAAACAGTAGCTACAAACTGCAATCCTTGTCTTAGAGCTCTTCAGCCATATAACGCAGAATATAAAAACAGAAAAACCCACAATATCTGCTTTGAACTGGGTTATCTGAGTCTAAAGTGCCATATATTCCAGGCCAAAGCTGAAAATGTGGGATTTTATTCAACTGTGTGGAAGGGGCCTAAGAGCGGCACCAGGAGTCAAGTCAAATTCCTCTCAACAGAAATCAGCACCACAAACAGCTCCTAATGGTCTGCTGGTTTAGATACAGAGCCCTTTTGGGAAGAATCCCTCCCCCATGACATAACAGTGTTCTCATCTGATTATTATTATTATTATTATTATTATTATTATTATTATTATTAACCATATTTATATATTGCCTTCCTCAGCCCAAAGGTGATTCAGGGCACACAATGCCTACAATAACAAAGAACAATTAAAATATTTAGTATAAATAACATTTGATAAAATAAAAATAAAACCAATAAAAGTATAAATCCACAGCGTCTCATTGCTAAAATCATTACCCAATTGCATTGTCCAGTCATTCCGAAGATCAGAGTTTGTCTGCTACACTGCATTTGGGAGAGCTTGCTCAAAAAGCCAGGTTTTACCTTTTTTTCGAAATGTTAGGAGGGTGGGGGCCAATCTGATATCCCTAGGGAGGGCATTCCATAGTCGAGGGGCCACCACTGAGAAGGCCCTGTCCCTCATTCCCACCAACTGAGTCTATGAAGAATGTGGGACCGAGAGCAGGGCCTCCCCAGAAGATCTTAGGGTTCTAGATGGTTCGTAAGGAGAGATACGTTTGGACAGGAAAGCTGGGCCAGAACCATTTAGGGTTTTATAGGCAAAAGCCAGCACTTTGAATTGTGCTTGGTAGCAGACTGGCAGCCAGTGGAGCTGGCACAACAAAGGAGTTGTGTGCTCCCTGAGTGCCGCTCCTGTTAATAACCTGGCTGCCACCCATTGGACCATTTGAAGCTTCTGAACTGTCTTCAAAAGCAACCCCACATAGAGAGCATTGCAGTAATCTCTACGGGATGTAACCAGAGTGTGGACTACTATGGCCAAGTCAGACTTCCCAGGGTACGGGCGCAGCTGGCGCACAAGCTTTAACTGTGCGAATACTCCCCTCATCACCGCCGAAACCTGGGGTTCCAGGCTTAGTGATGAGTCCAGCATCACTCCCAAGCTGCGAACCTGCATCTTCAGGGGGAGTGTAACCCCATCCAACACAGGCTGTAACCCTATGCCCCGTTCGGCTTTACAACTGACCAGGAGTACCTCTGTCCTGTTGAAGTTTGGTGAGGCACCAGCACTCTTTGGCAGATAAAACTAAATACATTGTAAAACTACAACTCCCCTGATTTCATAGGATTAAGCTGTGGCAGTTAAAGTGGTATGAAATTGTGCACATCTCACAGTACAGATACACCTTTGGCCTCTTTCCAAAGTATAACTGGTTCCCCTCCTAACTTTAAAAGCTAGAAAGGAAAGCCTAATAATACACACCTTTGCAGAGGATGTTTCATTTTGTGACATTCATATCAAGGCAGAAATCAGTTGTTTGGATTTTTGCCAGATCTAAAATTGGCAGCACATCTGAAGATCTTATCTTCTACTAATTCTTTGGTGTAGTCCAAGTCAATTGATCCAGCAGAGTGTGTGCTGATAAATTACACTTAGCATTAGCCTCACAGCATATAAGTCATGGATGTTCTAAACATTAAAAAAGAAAGAAACCTAACAACACACAGCAACCCAAATAAGCATAGGGTCCCAGAATGGCAAGTCTAGTTTTAGTGAGCCTAATGAACTCCATTTTGACAATATCTGATATCTCCCCATGGATTGTATTGTTTGTTGAGGCCTGTCATTAGTCTGTGCTAGAAATTTTGTAAATGCAATATTGTGTGTCTAGAGCCAACAAACAGAAATTATGGCCATTCACCCTTACATCAAGGCTGTTAGGGACTCAGCTAGTTGATATTTCTGGTAGGCTTGCTTTGTGGAATTTTTGATTCCCACCCTCATTCTGTTTCTTGTAACTCTAAAGTAATATAAAATACTGATGCTTGAAATAATTTTTACCTGTCTCAGATAGAACTATGAGTAGGTTGAACTGAAAGCATAGCTGGAACTTGGCTGATACTTTGGCCACAGTTATTGTCTGTTGTTTCATTTGCCTTCCTGCTCAGTTTCAGAGCTCATCCCAGCTCCATTATCCTATCTGGGGAATAGAGAATGTGTGGTGTTTCAATCTTACCCAACACATGTTTTTGAGGAATGGGGTTTGTGCTAGACCAGTAAGAGCAGGGTGAATTCCAATGACTTGATCATAATATAAAAAACCTTTGACAATCACACCTTTTATGCAGGGGGAAGGGGGAGTTCTTCCTTGCTGAAGATCGTTAAGTACAGGCTGACACCCATCCATAGCCATATTGTAGTTCTGAATTGCAAGCATGAAACAACAGGCTCAGCTTGACATTCTACAAGGCATTTTATAGTACCATGATTCGAGTCTTTCAATCACTGTATCTCAAGAAATATTTTGTTTACTTTTGGAAATAAAAGCTTTATGGAACTCTAGCATTAAACTAACAAAACTAACAATGAACAACTCTAGCATTAAACTAACAAAATGAAGTTCAACAGGGACAAATGCAAGATACTCCACTTAGGCAGAAAAAAATGAAATACAAAGATACAGAATGGGGGACGAATGGCTCGACAGCAGGATGTGTGAAAAAGATCTTGGAGTCCTCATGGACAACAAGTTAAACATGAGCCAACAATGTGATGCGGCGGCAAAAAAAGCCAATTGGATTTTGGCCTACATCAATAGGAATATAGTGTCTAGATCCAGGGAAGTCATGCTCCCCCTCTATTCCGCCTTGGTTAGACCACACCTGGAATATTGTGTCCAATTCTGGGCACTACAATTGAAGAGAGATATTGACAAGCTGAAATGTATCCAGAGGAGAGCGACTAAAATGATCAAGGGTCTGGAGAACAAGCCCTATGAAGAGTGGCTTAAGGAGCTGGGCATGTTTAGCCTGAAGAAGAGAAGGCTGAGAGGAGACATGATGGCCATGTATAAATATGTGAGAGGAAGCCACAGGGAGGAGGGAGCAAGCTTGTTTTCTGCTGCCCTGGAGACTGGGATGTGGAACAATGGCTTCAAACTACAAGAAAGGAGATTCCATCTGAACATTAGGAAGAACTTCCTGACTATGAGAGCCATGAGAGCCAAAACGTATACAGGCGTCTACCTGAATCCTGCCAGAAGAAACAGATCGAGGTTCAGCCTAAATGCACAAGCATATTGGTAATAGGCATATTGAGCTCAGGAATGCAGTTCTTATGAATTTCTAAATCAATCAACGCATTGAAATATCCAGATCTTTGAAAATATAGCATGGAGTTTTAAACATATACAACTATTCTGTATTCATTTCTAAAATGGAGGGAAGTGTGTGTTGCAATTGTTTTTTTTTTTACAATTCTTCTTGTCTTTTTTGCTATATTTTGCATATATAGCACCTTGCCTATAATTGCTTCTCTCACTTGCTTAGCAATAATTAGGTCGATCATTTCTTCATGAACAAAAAGTACACTTAGGAACTTAATTAGGAATGTTTAAATCATGTTTTATTTATTAATTTTGAAGTGCAGTCCTACTATAGTTGTGAATATATGGTTGTTTTATATCCTCTGAGGATATCATTCTCTCTCATATAACTAGACATTTGCAATAAACGTTGGAGAAGCTGCTAGTGTGTTTCTCTTTCTTCTTAAATTCATTATGAATCCTTGAGTAGGGCTAAGATTAGTACTGTCTTTATAAAATATTCAAACAGTAACAAATTATATCCTCAGAGGATATTTAATAACTATATCAATAATTTTAGAAGGACTATAGTTAGTTCTCTTAAGCATGTAGATTTTAAATAACACACCTTGTCTAGAACTTGGTGTAGTTAACACATAAATGCAGGCATTCTGTTGGTCAGCTCAACCAATGGAGATCGGTTCCATCTGTTGAATGGTAACTCAACATTTAGGTTAATCCTACTTATTCAATAGGACGGTCTACTGTAACTAGGATCGAAATGGGATTTAGGTCTTAGTTAATACTTATTGGCTGGAATTCTCTTAGGGACATACATATGCATAAGCATGCTGGGCCTAAAAGTAACAGAGATGAATTATTATTATTATTATTATTATTATTATTATTATTATAAAGGAGACGGAGGGCCTGATTCTGGTAGCCCAAGAACAAGCCATTAGAACCAATGCCATCAAAGCCAGAATTGAAAAGTCCACGACAGATCCCAAATGTAGACTCTGCAAGGAAGCAGATGAAACAATAGATCACATCCTCAACTGCTGCAAGAAGAGCACACAGATAAACTACAAGTAGAGGCATGACACCATTGCTCAGATGATCCATTGGAACTTTAGATACATCCCATATAAACAACTGCAACACACTCTACGTGGGGTTGCCTTTGAAAACTGTTCTGAAGCTTTAAATGGTCCAGGGGCGGCAGCCAGGCTACTAACGGGAACAGCGCTCAAGGAACATACGACTCCGCTGTTGCACCAGCTTCACTGGCTCCCAATTTGCTACCGAGCGACAATTCAAATTGCTGGCTTTAGCCTGTAAAGCCCTAAACTATTTTGGCCCAACTTACCTATCCGAATGTGTCTCCCCATATGAACCTTCCAGGAATTTAAGATCATCTGGGGAGGCCCTGCTCTTGATCCCGCCTGCCTCACAGGCACACTTGGCGGGGACGAGGGACAGGGCCTTCTCTGTGGTGGCCCCTTGGCTGTGAAACTCCCTTCCTGGGAATATTAGATTGGCCTCCTCCCTCCTGACCTTTAGGAAAGGGTAAAGACCTGGCTCTTCGAGCAAGTTTTTGGAACCTCATTGTAACCAGATAAACTCAGTATTGTGAACGAATATGGAACGGCTTAACGATGCAAATGGACATGGATTTAAACCCCTCTATTCTGCTTTGGTTAGACCACACCTGGAATATTGTGCCTGGAGAACAAGCTCTATGAGGAGCGGCTTAAGGAGCTGGGAATGTTTAGCCTGAAGAAGAGAAGGCTGAGAGGAGATATGATAGCCATGTATAAATATGTGAGAGGAAGCTACAGGGAGGAGGGAGCAAGCTTGTTTTCTGCTTCCTTGGAGACTAGGACGTGGAACAATGGCTTCAAACTACAAGAGAGGAGATTCCATTTGAACATGAGGAAGAACTTCCTGATTGTGAGAGCCGTTCAGCAGTGGAACTCTCTGCCCGGAGTGTGGTGGAGGCTCCTTCTTTGGAAGCCTTTAAACAGAGTTTGGATGGCCATCTGTCAGAGGTGATTTGAATGCAATATTCCTGCTTTTTGGCAGGGGGTTGGACTGGATGGCCCTTGAGGTCTCTTCCAACTCTTTGATTCTATGATAAACCTGGAAGTTATTGATTTTTATAGCTTTAAATTGTTTTTATATAAATTTTATTATGTGATTTAACCTGTTTTAAACAATGTATTTATGTGTGCTTGGCATCTAATTGCTGCTAGTCTGTACTCTGCCCTGAGTTGCCTTTGGGCTGAAAAGGGCGGGATAAAAGTGTGGTAAATAAATTAATACATAAATAATATTTTTTTCATCATTGTTTGGGATGATCAATCAGATTTTATGTCTACTTTTTAAAACATGAAAGTGGGGTTTTCCACACTCTTCTATCTGCAGCATTGCATATAGGTGTCTCGCCAGCACATAAACTGGGCTGCAAGCCTTGCATTATAACTACATGCTAATATAGTCATTTCAGAAATAACATGAAACCAGTAGTACCTGATTTCAGAATCCCTTTGGGGGGAAAACAAGAATGCTAGCCAAATTTCAGTAGTGTTCACTTTACATGTAAATAAGCTTAAGATGTGGCATTCTGTCCCTAATCTTATGTGACATTAACAATAAGCCCCAGCTTGAATGTTAAATGCTCTTCAGAGTTCCTCACAGAGCGATGAATGCTCTCCAAAGCCAACTGTCAGAATTATTCTGGGCTGCCTGGAAAAACTCCCTTTCTGACTCCTTGAATTATGAATACATTCTTTTGCAAAACTGTCCTTCATGCCCTGTTTGCCTTTTATGGTTTTATAACCTTTGGCAGCACTAACAATAAATAGATAAAAGCAATCTCTTATGGTACTTGATTCTCTGAATTATGTATATCCTCTGAGAGGATACATTTCAGGTTTTCGTAAACAGTATCCAAACAACCTTCAAGAGTGCATGCATTCAGTGGTCTAATCCTTCACGTCTCTTTTCCGTTTTGAGGTTTTCATCAAATCTTTTCTGAATCGACTGGATCTTATTCCTGCTAGGACTCAGAGCCCATCCACACTGCAGAATTATAGCAGTTTGATACCACTTTAACTGCCATGGCTCTGCCCAATGGAATTGAAGGATTTGTAGTTTGTTGTGGCATCAGGATTCCCTGATAGAGAAAATATCGCACAAACTTCACATAATAGGATGTCATAGCATTGAAATATGATAGTTACTAGGCCTGGGTAACAACGCAAAAATTTGTTTCTAAAATCGATTTGTATTTGGGGGGGTTTTGCGTTTCGATATTTAAAATAATTACAAAATTTTCCTTTGAAAAAGTTCAGTATTTACGAAATTTCGTTAATTTCGTTAATTTCGTTTTTTTAAATTTTTTTAATTTTTTTAAATTTTTTGAAGAATAAAAGAAAGATATTTTTCAGAAATATTTAAAAATGGAAAATTAACAATGCTTGCCCTGTTGTGGAGCGAACACAGCCACAGGACAGGGACAAACTCACACACACAGGCACACAAGGGTCTTTTCTTTTTTTAGAATATTTTTTGAATTTTTTTAAGAATAAAAGAAAGATATTTTTTCAGAAATATTTAAAAATGGAAAATTAACAAAATGCTTGCCCTACCCTGTTGTGGGGCGAAAACAGGGCAAAGCCTCCCCACTGCTCCCAGCAATGAATGAATGAATGAATGAATGCAAGCACAAGCAATGAATGAATGAATGAATGCAAGCAAGCAGCCAAGAGCCAAGCCTCCCTCCCGCACCTCCCGTCTCCTCGCCTTCGCAATGAGCACTGCGGCCACGCGGAGCCGCTTTTAAAGGGCAGCCCGCCCAATAACAATGAGCCATGGTGCTTGGGAGCGCCGGATTGGCTCCCGGCGCACCCAGCATCCTCCATCCCTAAAACGTCATTTCCGAAACGGGCGGAAGCCCGTAAAAAAGATGGAGGATGCCGTTTCGATATTTAAAAACACTTCCGTGTTTGAAAATATGTTTTGTAATCGTTTTGTAATTGCAAAAAATAACGAATATTTAACGAATTACAAAATTAACGAACGAAACCGCCCAGGCCTAATAGTTACTGTAGTCTAAAACTGCTATAGTTCTGCAATGTAGATCCAGCTTCAGTTATTAATAAAGCCAGAAACAAGTGAGAAGGTTTCTGAAAATGCAAATTGCTTCCTTCATACAAGTAACAGATGAAACAATGTGTAGACTGAATGTTGTCCTAAATAGACTAATGGACTGTTCCATCATGGCTCTTCTTATGTTCTTCATATAGAGTTGCCACATCTCAGGGTTTGTCCAAGAGTCTTCAATATTCATGGATAATCTCCTAGCAGAAAATGAGGCTGAAAATTCTCCAGGTTTTATAGATGTGTAAAACCAGATCACCTACTATATCTGGCATTTGCTACTATTTACAAGCTATACTTCATCTGCTATTGGTTATGTCGTCATGCCTGGGGTTATAAAACTCTTAGTGAAAGAGACATAGACGTGACATCTTTCCCCCAGGGGATTGCTTCTTGCCTTCCTTTAAAGAACTGGAACTCCCAAGGACCAAAACACTGTAGATAACTCAAAATAGGTTTTATTGTTCACAAAGAGTTATCCCTTTAAGGCAATAAGCTGGAAGTTTCAAAGGAGGTAAAGGAAATATACATTACAGTCTCTGGTTGTCTTGGGTCCAAGGAGATTTTGCAGCTGAGAAGCTTTTCCTGTTCCCTCTTTTCTCAATGGCTGTGAAGGTCAGAACAAACACAAACCCCAGTCCAATGGCCTATGTTGAAGGCACAGAGTCTTCCTCTTGATGCCAAAGGACTGGTTTGAAGGCGCTTGGGTCTCCTCAATGTTGTCCAGGGCGATCTGGACATGAAGTATGAGTCCCAAGGGTAAAAACCTAAGAATTGGTGATGAGAGGTGTGAAGATCCCTTACCTTGCCAGCCAGGGTGGCAGGGCCCAGGAAGAGACAGGCTAGGTAGTTTCAGCTTAGAAGGCCTGGCAGAGAGCTGCTGGAGCCATCTTAGTTTAGGGAAAAGCTCCAGTTCAGAGAGGGGGAGTGGCCTAGGCCTGAGCCAGCCCAGCAACAGCCAGGATTGGTTTGGAAAAGAGGGGCGGAGTTAGCCAGATGGAGGGAAAGAGAACAGATAATTTTGACAGTTTAGTGGAGTTCAGTACTGAGTAGAGTAGGGAGCAGTTCAGTTCTGAGAGAGGTTAGAGTAGGATTTGGATGTTTTGGGAGACTCTGTTAAGAATAGGCAGCTTGCCTGTAGTTTGCACAGCACAGTAGGCTGTGGCAGACTGAGTTACAGCTATTTTAGAAAAGAAAATAGCTGGGTTTTGTGTTTAAGAAATTGTAACAAAGGAAAGAACCATTCTCTCAAGTAACCATTACGCTTCTAAGAAAGAAGAACACTTTTCTTTGTAACAGCCAAGCCTCTGAACCTGCATTCACTTTTAATTCTGTAATTTGTAATCAATAAACTCTTTCTTGTTATTTTTAAAATTGAAGCCTGAGTCAAGTGCCATTTTTGGTTGGAGTCATTTTCCTTGTTGAATTAACCTCTCCTGTTTCCCCTCAAAGAAAGCCCTTGATAATACACAGTATCTGGTGGAGTAAAAGAGCCTTTTAATAATTTAAACAGCCTTTTAGCAGTCTAAATAGCTAGAGGGTTCGTGATTTCTTTAGTTTATGGTGGCAGCGAAGGTTTTACATAACGAGACATCCCCTCAAATACTATAAGAGCCAAAGTGGTGTGAATTCCTTATTGAAGGAAAGGCAGCGGTGGGATTCTTTGACCCCCTGCCTTGATAAGCCTCTTCTAAGTCTATTATAAGAGGTAACTTAATTAAGGGCTTTAGAGCCAAGTCTCTTTCTCACGTATATCTGATAGAAAGTTTGATGGTAGAATGGAAAAGGAAAAGCTCTGCCCTCCTCCAGGAAGAGGAGGAGCCAATCAGTTAGGCTGAGGAAGCAATATAATTGGTGCAAATAACTTTGATTGACAGCTATAAATAACCAATCAATCCAACTATACATTTACAAAGTAAGCAAGTATGGGCATGTTATACAGTTTAAACCTTTGCACTTTAAAGTTCTACACACAGGTGGCGCCACTCGCGCCATCACATTGGTGATGGGGCAATATAGAGGACTGTCATTCATAAGGTCATTACTATAAGTCAGCTTGATGGCAATTAGCAACAAAATATAGATTTGTTGCTGCAACTTTCATAGACTTTCCAAGATCCCTATGTATATGCGGTTAAATTCCTCATTCCCACTCAGTTGTTGTGGTATCAGGGCTCACCCAATACTCTCCTCTGCCTCTGTTACAATGCTGAAGGATCTCACAGATAAAGGTTTGACCCGACTGCACAATCAGGACTCTGCTCCTGCTGTTGACACGGTTCAAAAGTGGAGCGGTATAAACACTTAGGCAGAGTTCAGGGCTGGTGCAAAGTGGAAATGATTTGGACCAGCCTCGGATTTCATGGCCAATGATGATGGGCTCATACTAGGGATTATGGGTAGAAGAGGAAGGACAAGGAGCCCCCGATGATGCAGTGGCTTAAACCCCTATGCCGGCAGGTCTGAAGACTGACAGGTCGTAGGTTCGAATCCGGGGAAAGCCTGGATGAGCGCCCTCTATCAGTTCCAGCTCCCAATGCAGGGACATGAGAGAAGCCTCCCACAAGGACGGTAAAACATCAAAACATCCGGGCATCCCTTGGGCAACGTCCTTGCAGGCAGCCATTTCTCTCACACCAGAAGCAATTTGCAGTTTCTCAAGTCGCTCCTGACATGACAAAAAAAAAAGAAGAAGAAGAAAAGAAAGGAAAAAAAAGGAAGGACAACATCTCAATTGTTTCTAACTCACTATTTTATGATAACAGCACATTTTGTTACAAAGCTATATTTTGTGTGCTTTGGAGTCTTGATTTAAACACCTGCTTTGACATGTCCATTTTGGTATGATATAATGATAAATGAGATGCCATATCACATGATTTGCTGGAATATCTATTGACTTTTTCCAATTGGATCAATTGTTTATGCAGCTATATTTTTTAATGTCACTTGTATGAACTAGAATAATTTCCAAATGTTGTCTTCTCCATCCTGATGATTTACTCAGTGGGCTTCATCTTTGCAAAGAATTTTACTGTTGCAAAAATACCTAATGGCATTTAGCTGTGTACTTGGAACTCTCCTAACTGTATTTTATTTTATTTTCTGAATTTTGAAAGGCAAGTTGCTCTAATGTTTAATCTCCAAGAGTCAGTCTTGAAACTTCCCCCCTTATCCTTCACGTTAGCCATACAGGGTGTGGAGGAGAGAACAGATAAATATGTTTCACTTTAACTTTGAGGATTTGGTTTATCTCTCTCAACTCCTTTTTGGTTCCACATTCCAGCTTTCCTTTTCCCTCACTTCATTCCTTTTTAATGCCTTCCTATCAGGGTAGTTGTATAAGAAGAATTATGACCATGCATTTACTTCTGTGCAGGAGTTAGTGTTTCCTTGATGCTCTGCTTTTTATTTCCACAGGTACTGTCAAACTTGACCTTCCCAAAGTTGAAGAAAAACAATATACATACAGACACGATATGATGTGCTTTTCTCTCTGAAATCATAGCTATGTACAAAGAGATCCAGGGAGACACGCTTCAAACACACTCGATAATTCATAATATAATAAATGTTTAAGGCAATGCTGTATGTTTGAGTATCTACTAGCCCACCCAAGGTTTGAGATAGTAGTGGAAGGAATGTACAATAGACTCTCAGTTAACTGGAACTCAAGCAACTGGATCTCTCAGGCAACCAGCAAAACATTGAAGAAATAATACAATCAAAATCAAATCATTGTTTAGCAGAAATGTTACTTTTAGTTTGTCTTTATTTGCTTTTAATTGCTGTATTTCAATATTAATATCAAGTCAATAAAGAGGTTAT
The DNA here is from genome assembly GCF_025583915.1 of Anolis sagrei ordinatus. Lineage (NCBI taxonomy): Eukaryota > Metazoa > Chordata > Lepidosauria > Squamata > Anolidae > Anolis > Anolis sagrei. The sequence goes on from NW_026844366.1 coordinate 340,214,480, forward strand.
ATTATACAATGATGTTATACAAGTATAATAATAATAGGCCTAACCAATACAATAGTATTGGTTAGGCCTATTATTAATAGTAATTCTCAGTCAACCAGAAACTACAGGTATCTGATTGATCTCAATGGGTGGTGGTTAACAGAGAGTCTACAGCACTTGGCTAGTTCAGTCTAAATTGTTTGGGTTACAATTGAGCCCCTAAAATATTTGGACTGGAACCAACATTAGTTTTCAGTAGCATAAATCTTCATATGTTCGATTATATATTAATTGTGCTATGCAATGCTTGTTTTGAGTGGCAAAACTGCATAACGGAACCAAAAGCGCAACCAGATGTGCATGTACATCTATTTAATAATATGCATTTCTGTGCAATGAACATCCACTACACTCAATCTACATATGCAACTCAGGTACCACTAAATGGAGAAAATAAACCAAATGCAGATGTTCATTGTTGGACAAAAATGTCCCAGTCCTTTTCTAGAGGAACTCATGTAAACTTAAAATGCCAGAAGGATTAGATTTGTGGTCTTCATGTAATATATTCCTCAGGCAATTTTCAAACAAATTTATCCGGCATTCAATGATGTTTTAGTTTGTTGTTTATTTGTTCAATCACTTCTGACTCTTCAAGATCTCCTGGACCAGCCCATGCTAGAGCTCCCTGTTGGCCGTGGCCACCCCAGCTCCTTCAAAGTCAAGCCCTTGGTTGCCCCCTATTCCTTTTTTCTCCCATTTTCCTCAGCATCATTGTCTTCTCTTTAAGACAATGGGAGATATTTGTTCAGAAGAGGCTTGCCTTCCTCTGACACTGCAAGGGTGTGAATTTCTAAAGGGAGCCCCCGGTGGTGCAGTGGGTTAAACCCCTGTGCCGGCAGACTGAAGACCGACAGGTCGCAGGTTTGAATCCGGGGAGAGGCGGATGAGCTCCCGCTATCAACTCCAGCTCCTCATGCGGGGGCATGAGAGAAGCCTCCCACAAGGATGATTAAAAAAAAAACATCAAATCATCCAGGCGTCCCCTGGGCAACATCCTTGCAGATGGTCAATTCTCTCACACCAGGAGTCACTCCTGACACGACCAAAAAAAAATTGTCTTCTCTAAGCTTTCCAGTCTTCTCATGATGTAGCCAAAGTACTTCATCTTTGCCTCTAATATCCTTCCCTCCAGTGAGCAGTCAGTCTGTATTTCCTGGAGTATAGACTGGTTTGATCTTCTAGTGGTCAAAGGCACTCTCAGAATTTTCCTCCAGCATCACAATTCAAAAGGGTCTTTCTTCCTTTGCTCAGCCTTCCTTATGGTCCAGCTCTCACATCCATAGGTAGATATGGGGAATACCATTGCTTTGACTATGCAGACCTTCGTTGCCAGTGTGATGTTTCTACTCTTCACTCTTTTATTGAGATTGGTTATTGCTCTCCTTCCAAGAAGTAAGTGTCTTCTGCTTTCCTGGCTGCAGTCTGTGTCTGCAGTTATTTTGACATCTAGAAATACAAAGTCTGTCACTGCCTCCACATTTTCTCTATTTGCCAGTTGTCTATCAGTCTGGTTGCCATAATCTTGTTTGTTTATGTTTAACTGAAACCCAGCTTTTGCACTTTCTTCTTTCACCTTGGTTAGAAGGCTCCTCAACTCCTCCTGGTATCATGTTTTAGTTTATTTAGGTGGATGTCCCTTGTAGTGTCTTGAGTACAGGATGATGACTGCAGATCAGTTCATATCCCTGCTGCTCATCCATGAAACCCACTCTTTGCCCTTTAGAAATTCACACCCTTGCAGTGTCAGAGGAAGGCAAACCTCTTCTGAACAAATATCTCCCAGAAAATCTGTTCTTGATTCACTGGAGGGTCACCATAGGTTGAAAACTTGAAGACATTTAATAGCAACAAAAATGCGTTCAAAATAATATGAATAACTGAGAACTTAGAGAATGGACATCCCATTTTTTATGGGGTCTTTCACAAAAAATTGACTAACCATCTGTACTATTCATTGCTCATGTAGTTTAAACATGTCACAAGCTGAGAAGGAGATCTTTTTGACTGGTGGGATATAAATATTTAAAGAGATCAATGAATAAAGAAACTCTCTATATCCAGGATAATAGAAAGGTAAGAGTTCACCCATTTAAGCAACTGGTTGAGATTCAGCCAGTTAGATTTAATGTCACTTGAGATTGCTTCTTCCTATCTCTGCATCCACACACACACTTTTGAAAGAAAAATAAAATCCACAATATCTTCCTTATTATTAATTATTGTTCTTGATTGGTTATTGTTCTTGCAGTTTGAACTAACAGGTTATTCCTGCCCAGCTCTTCCACACACTTTTTGCTCTTTCCATTGCCTCTCCCCTTCCGGCAGACCAATTTTGCAAAATGATAATAATGAGAGAAAGAGAGAGAAAAATGGTAAAAATCAAGCTCCACAAAGTACCTCACATCACCAATCTGCTATTAGGAGCCCTGAGAAGTCCTAGCAGAGATATGCAGGGCACCTCGCTGGCTTTCTGGTCTGCACTGAGCTTCCTCAAGGCAATCCAGCTGGATATGTGCACTCATGCACTCTTGGTCAATATCACCCATTGTCTACTGGACATGAACTTTGAACAAATGATACCTGTGTCTAGCATGCAATATATTATTCTGAAAACTAATTATTTATAGTTATGTCTAAAAGGTTAGGGAAGCATACTAACAGATGGTTGGCCCAAGTTCCTCTTTGCACCCCAATGCCATCCCAAGCATATGGTGATAAGTACAGTCAGTTGTCAAGGTCATACAAGTTTAACAGCAGCGAAAATAAAAATAAAGAACCATATGAAGCTTTGTGGTTTCTGGGAGAAGAAGAAAAAGCGAATGGAATTAGTTTTCTGATCAAAAAGGTTGGAAAAATTAGGGCAGATGATTGTCCTTGTACAATGTTCTTCTGGCTTCCAATATGCTTGGTTTCCAGCCTTATCAACATCCTGTTTTCAATCCTTTAGATATGTTCAAGTTGGTCAATATCATTCTCAAATTCACAGAACTAGGTATAATGCTCTGGATACAGCCCAGCCAGTGCAGAATAAAACTTAACTCATATTTGTTGCAATTTCAAACAACCTTTACTCAGTGTTCAAAATGTCATGGTATGTTGATTCGTATTAGTAAGACTTTGCCTAAGATATTTACTTCCATCTACCAAAAATGAGATGCAGCTGATTAAGAAGCACATTTAGACATTTGTCTACTAGGCATGTGCAAAAAGCTCACTATGCACCTAAGTAATTAAAAAACAGCTGTGAGCTGTGAGTAGAAAAATTAGGCACAGCTTCAGTGGAGAGGTTTTTGGTGGCACCATAAAAAGGAAATACCAGAAAAGATGGAAGTCTGTGATCAAGGGCTCATCATCATAGAGGATGGAGTGACAGCCCCCCCCCCCCAGAATTGATAACAACCTCCAGGACGCCAACGATGGGAAAAATGCCGACATATACCTTTATCTATTGTCTGTCCTATCTGTTTAACGGCATTGAATGTTTGCTGTGTATGTGTTCTGTGATCTGCCATGAGTCCCCTTTGGGGTGAGAATGGTGGAATATAAATGCTGTAAATAAATTAAATAAATGTGTAATGAATTATTTCTATTGGCATGTATAATCATAGAATTTTGAAAATCTAAATAATATTTTTTTTCAAAATTCATGCTCACATTTTCAGGATATGCTTGTTTTCATTGTTAACTGACATGAAGTTAATTTTAACTTATGATGACTCCATGAATGAGAGACCTCCAAGTCATCTGATCATTATCAGCTCCACTTAGGTCTAACAGACTCAGTGTCTTGGCTTATTTGATTGAATCTATTCAACCTGGAATTTGGTGTCTTCATTTCATACTTTTATCTTTTTTTCATGTCAGGAGTGACTTGAGAAACTGCAAGTTGCTTCTGGTGTGAGAGAATTGGCCATCTACAAGGATGTTGCCCAGGGGATGCCCAGATGTTTTACCATCCTGTGGGAGGCTTCCAGATTCGAACCGCTGACCTGTCAGTCAGCAGTCCTACCGACACAAGGATTTAATCCATTGCACCGCCGGGGGCTCCTTCTACCTTGCCAAATATTATTGTCTTTTTAGTGTATTGTATCTTGTCATGATATGGCTAAAGTATGACAATCTCAGTTTAATCATCTTGGCTTCTAGAGAGTATTCAGACTTGGTTTGTCTTTTTAGTTGTCCTGGATATCCATAGAATTGAGTTTCATACTTATACTTAAAAATAATTTCTATTCATGTCACTAAAAAAAAGTGTCAGATTGATGTAATACTTTAGAAGTTTGCTATATTTTCTTTTGGGGAGAGAACTTTCGGCACCATAGGGAGCCAATTACTCTTGGCTACCTATATAGAGATCACAAGAATTCCACTGAGGCTTTTGCATCATTTTCAGGTGCCAGATTTAGAAACATCTCCCAAGTTAATAATATTCATTATTCAGTCTTCCTTTTTATCTGTCATTACCCTTTCTTTGTCCTCCACTTGTTTTCACTTCCAGCTACCCACATCCCCTGGTGTCTTTTGAGAGAAAGTGCTAAAATGAGATTTCAAGGGACATTTGTAGTTATTTGACTTATTTCTAATAAACTCCATACACTGAAACACATGAAATGTTTCCTAGCTATAAATTGGCAGAATTCATGGTATGCACAAGCACTTGCCTTGAACAGTGGGATGATTCAGGCATAGAAAAGCTCACCCAGAGCCCATTTCCCTATAAAGGAAATTGATATTTATGTATCATACAAGTCTGAATCATACTTATTTTAAATTTTAAATCTCACTTTGTCCATTTGGTTTTATTGTTTTTCAGTGGTTATGGAATTATACATTTTATATGCTATCATTTGTTTTAATGGTTCTTACTTTTGGTTTAACTTTATATTTATTTTGGAATTTGTGTGGGCTGGATATTTATGTTTGTCGTATGACATTCGATGTTTGCTGATTTTGTTGTTTATTGCCATGAGTCCCTTCAGGATGATAGGATGTTATATAGACCAAGTTTCATATTATTACTATTATTATTATTATTATTATTATTATTATTATTCATTAATATCAACTGGCCCAGTCTCATTGAGTCAATTGGTGAATGGCGAATCATTGTGCAGGTAAAATGCAGTGACACAATGGGTTTGTTCTAGCTATGACTAAAAATAGGTTTCAAACCAAGATCAGGGATATAATTTTTTCCTTATTTCATTCTTGAAGGAAGTAATGAACAATTTATTAATGTACTTCCTATTGCAAGAGAGCATTTGAAATCTAAGCATTTCAGGATTATTCTGTGAAAATTTCATGTTTTCTATGCAAGGAACAACATTTTCTACATGTCAAATAATATTTCTGCAAAATGGAAAACATTCGTGTGTGATTTTTTTTCTAGAATAAGACCTGAACTATAGCATTTTATACATAGAAAAATGTTTCCTTTACAGACAATACAGTTTTCTGCACAAAGAAACACATTTCATTCACTACATAAATCTTGCACTGTGGATTTTTTTTGTTAGTCTAGAATTTTTCTTAGCAGAATTTTCTGAAATATGTCTTAAAATATTGTGTAATTTTCTTTCTGTCTCTAGCCAAGATATACATAAATTGAATATAATATATGGTTTCAGTGCATTAATATCCCAGCAGACGCCTCTTCCTTGACAGGCTTTTTGTCAGATTTCCTTGAGAGAACAGTCAGCTCCTTAGGTGCCAAAAAGCCCCCAACAAACCAACCATCCAACCATCCAACCATCCAACCAACAAATAACCACAATCCATATTGTGGCAATATTCACATGGACACTTCAGAGCATCCACGTTCTCATTGCCCCCATTTTATGTATAGGACGTAATGATCTGTGGCCAATGAAATTACAGGTTGGAAATCCACAGATACAGATGATCCACTGTGTTTCTATTATAACATAGTACAATAAGCAAGCAAATTTATAGATACAAAGACATTATATAATGTTTGTATTCAACAGAAGAGTGGTATTACATCCACCATGTAACTGCATGAGGATCTTAATCGTTGCATGTTATGGCATCACCAGTGGAGATGAGGAGTTAGAACCAGCAGGGTGTAAATGCTAAGCATGTGCAAAAAAAAGTCAGAAGAGTAGGAAATTGCAAGAAAATTAGAAGTTTTGTAAGTCGGAAGCCACATTCAAAACATTTGCATGGCCCACACCAAATATTTTAGAATCGAAACTTACCTCATACTTTTTCATTTTAGTTTTGTAAATCTTGGAAAGGTCCCAAAGTCAGTTTCATATTCAGTGTGAGGAAACAAAGCCATTAAGCCAAAAAGGCTGCCTGCCTTGCCATTCTTTTCCCTGGAATTAATGGAGTCCCAGCATCAAAAGCAGTGAAGAGGGAGCAGTGCATTTTAGGAAGGGGAGGAACCCTGTGCCAAAGAATTCAAAAGGATCTGCCCTAAACTACATTTCTATGCATTAGCATCATAAAGCCCAATTAGAAGAGAGGATCGGTCTGTAGCCCGCCAAGTTCCAATACGTTTGTTAATATACTAAATTATGATTTCTGTTCCTTGGTTATAAATGTCATTTCCTAATTGGTTCTGTCATAAAACGTGGCAAAAGTTTATTACATTGCAAAAACAAGGGATGTGCAAATATATAGCACATATTGCTTTGTTGAGTCTCCACCAATTTAGCAAAGTTTACACAAATCCAATTGTTCCTTCTGACTTCATTGCTGTTGTGTGCCTTCAAGTTATTTCTGACTTATTTTGAACCTATCACAGGACATTCCTGGTAGGATTTGTTCAGATTTACCTGTGCTGACTCACCACCTACCAATTGGTTCAATAAGTTGGGACTTAGCAACAGGATTCCAGCAGTGGTTTTCCTGCACTACAAATACTTCGCAAAAGACATATATTTTGTGTAAAATACATACATTTGTATTGAAAAACATTAGATTTTTGAACATAAAGAACATGCAGGGATATTACATGTGGTTATTCTGCACATGAATCCATATGTTTTGTAAATTGAGTAATTTGTATGTAGTTTGCATAAATGATGATGATGATGATGATGTTTAACCCACCCTCTCTCCCAGAGTTACACAATTTGTATATATGTACAGATTCCTATGTGCACATTCTATGCTGATTGTATTTTTTCACAGTAGTCTCTATGTTTTGCATGCACTATTTGTTTTCTGTGAAAAATATATGTTCGTCAGAGAAACATCATGGACATTTTGACTTATATAATTTCCCCCAGACATGCCTTGAACTGCAAAGAATCTCATAACTTCCTTCTTTTTTCTTAGAGGGAAATCATTGTTGGGATGTATGTGAATATTAAGTATTCTCCATATCCAAGAAAACAACTACATTTTTATGGCCATTTCTTCTGAAGTATTTGATTCATTTAAGTCTCTGGATACTGAGATCTTTGAAGGAGGCCTTTCTCTCAATCCGACCTCAGTTGACTATAATCGAGAGGACCTTCTTGTTGATTATTCATAGATACTTTGATATTCTTCCTAATAAAGCTAGTCTTGCTCCCTCCACAATGTCCTTCCAGCAGCAGATGAAGACCTTGTTTGTTTGTTTGTTTGTTTGTTTGTTTGCTTATCTGTTTCAACAAGCCCTTGGGAATTGACTGTCTAGGAGCCAAAGGCTCATCATAATTGTGCTGTACTGTTATTATGTCTTGCTTTTTAATGAGTATCTTTCTAATTGATTTTCAGTTTGTTCATAGTTCAATTATGCTTTAACTCTGCTAAATCAAACCAAGCTTGAGGTCTCACTAGAAGTCAAAATGCCTAAAGTGAGAATGTTGTACTTTGGATGTGTCCTAAGATAACACAACACATTGAAAAAGATGATAATGCTAGGCAAAGCAGAAAACAGTAGGAAAAGAGAAAGACCAGATGGATATACTCAATCAAGGACACCACAGTTCTGATAGTTGAGCAGGACAGTTGATGACCAGAGATATTGGAGATCTCCCATTCATAGGGCCACCATTAGTTAAAGTAAGCAGTAAAGCAAGTAACAACAACTTTCATTTTTAGAAAAGGTTTGCTGCAGTAGATTTAAAAGAAATATGTACATTTCAGAATCAATTAGGCACAGGTGCAAAATGCTGACTTTCTGAAAAAACAAGTTTGCTGGAGTACATTAGGTAAAGTGTTTCCTGCTTCTAGAAATTCCACTGTCTGCTAAAAAATCCCCTTGGGGTGCAAGATCAATGGATCCTGTCGCACAGACATCCTCTCTTGCTACAGGAAAGCAAGTTGAAGTTTTGCATTATTTAATTAAAGCAAAAGTGTGATAAAACAATATATGGCCAACAAAAAGTATAGGGAAAGGATTGCACTGTTCTTTTATCACACCAGTGTGTACTTACTGGAAGTCAAGTACTTGTTTAATCAAAAAGGAAATGGTTACTTTTCTTAAGGCCATTAAGTTTTGATGTAGCCAGCTGCTAATTTGGCAGAATTCCATCTTTCATGTTATTTCATTATTTGTTCCTCTGGCTTCCCTTCTCCTTATTCTACTCCACACAAAAATGTGTGCTCTTTCTGCCATTGTATCTAGTTAGCAAGGCTCTGCATCATGCTTGAGAGGAAGGGAGAAACATTTTTAATGTTCAACATCTCTCCATGCTCACAATTTTTCCTGTGTTAGATAGGGAGAAGCTATTCAAACTTCTGCTGAATTTACTAGAATTGTGCATCACTCACTAAAGCTTAACAGTGCAAGATTCTAGATAGATAAAAGGAAGCACTTCTTCACATGGTTGAATTCACTGCCCAAAGATATAAATGTTTGCTACTACAGATGCCTATAACAGGAATTTGGATACATTGATGGAATAGTTTAGGGCAGGGGTCCTCAAACTAAGGCCCGGGGGCCGGATGCGGCCCTCCAAGGTCATTTACCCGGCCCTAGCTCTGGGTCAACCTAAGTATGAAACTACTTGAAAGCACACAATAACAACAACAATCCTATCTCATCAGCCAAAAGCAGGGCCACACTTTCCATTGAAATACTAATAAGTTTATATTTGTTAAAATTGTATTGTTTTAAAATGTTTTTTGCACTACAAATAAGATATTTGCAGTGTGCATGATTTTTTCGAATTATAATCCGGCCCACCAACAGTCTGAGGGATTGTGACCTGGCCCTCTGTTTAAAAAGTTTGTGGACCCCTGGTTTAGGGGGCTGGTTATGTTTAGTTTGGAGACCAGAAGCCTGAAAGGTAATGTGATAGCTATCTTTCATTGTTCTGAAGGAATGCCATGTAGATAATGAAGCAAGATTGTCTTCTTTACTCCAAGGCTGAGATCTCAAACCAATGTCTTCAAATTACAATAAAACATCTAAAAATTAGAGAAATATTTTTAAAATGTTGACATAAGAGGTGTTTGACTTTGGGAAAGATTGTTTTAGAGGGTGGTAAGCTCTCCATCTTTGGAGGTCTTCAAACAGAGGTTGAGTGATCTTGCCATGCTAGGTATATCCATTTTGAGAACATATCTCAGACTTGTAAGTCAGATGGTACTTGCATAATATTACACAGGTATCAACTTAAACTGTAGAACCTTCTTTCTTCCTAGTCATGAGGGCACCTCTGTTGATATCAGAACAGGATGCCCACAATGGGCAGGAGCTCTGATGTGTGCAGGAAAAGAGTGATGTCAGCAGTGTCCTGTGTAACAGTAGATTGGTCCAAATCAGATTCCGTCTAGTTGTCTACACTGTTCCAAAAGCCATGAGATATCCAGAGTTTCAAGAAAACTCCAGAATATTCCCCAACTATATCTGAAACACAGCAAAGCTGTTTAAATAAGGATAACCCACAATACTCACCAAAAATATAAGAATTTTATGAAGACAACCAGAAGTCAACTCAAGGCGGGCCCAGGTTTTCATGCCCATGTGTTCTTCTCCTAAGTCTTCAGGAGAGTGAGGTTCAAATCTCCCCACAGGCATGGAAACCCATTGGGTGTTGCTGGGCAAGTGACATTATTTCAGACACAGAGGAAGGCAAAGTTCAAGCCCCTTGGAAGAAATCTTGACCAAAAGAGAAAAAAAAGAAAGAAGGAAAAGAAAAAAAGCCATAGTAGGTTTACCTCAGGGTTACCATAAGTTTATAATGACTTGAAGACACAGACAAATGGGAGTTGTGTTGTGTTTTTACTATTTCGAGCAACCTTGGAACATACCTTTGTAATACTTTAAGTAAGTAAACAGAAAGTTTCAGACCCATTGTTTACAGATCCTCAATGGACCTTCATGTGATGCAGTTCCAGAATGGTTGCATATATGACATGGCAGATTAAGTGAAATTATTATATCATAATTGTGTAGTAAAGGGCTTCTGATTCAAGACTTGTTTGCCTTCTCACCACTGTGATTAATAGTAATTTATCCCTTTCAGACTTTTCCACTGAAACAATATTTGCCCTCATAGCAGGCTTTATTTGGGTTATAACTTCTTACATAATATACCTTTTGAAAACTTTGTTGCAGGAATTTTCCGTCTCTGTTCCCCTGATTGGAGAAGGAATAATCCCTCTTCGATGTTATTGCAAGATATTGGCTTATCTTGTCATTTCTTATTTTTATGTTGGAATGGAGAATGTTTGGTCCTCTGAATATTATACTAAATGCCCACTATGTATAGCCAATGATCAAAGATGCTAGGAACTGCAGTCAAGCAATGTTTTGAAGTTTCTCCATCTTGAGTTGGACAATAATGCATGCCACAATGCAGAAAGAGGGAAGAACTTGAAAAACACACACAGAATAGAATTTTAAAATAATCTACTTCCTTTGATATTATCTCTTGTAGGCTATCAAGTTATTAAGACATGACAGAGCTGTTTCATGAGCTCTTACCAACTCAGAGGTACAACACTTTGATAGTGAGATATAAACACTACCAAGCAAATGAAAAACTCTCTGGAAAATGTAGGAAAGCCTTCCATTAATTGTCATCATTATCTATAATGTTTTTGTTTGGAATGCTCTAGGCAAGTATTTTTTTTTCATATCAGGAGTGACTTGAGAAACTGCAAGTCACTTCTGGTGATTGGTCATCTGCAAGGACATTGGCCAGGGGATGTACAGATGTTTCACCATCCTGTTCTTAGAAAATGGGAAGCCTGCAGGTCATAAGGAGGCTATGAATGTGACTCCAGAAACCTCTAAGTCTTCCACTATGGAAATAATGAAAAATTATGCCCTCAAAATGGAAAAAAACCATGCTATTTCCACTTGCCACTCCTTTTTTTAATGTATCAAAGAGGACCGTCCCTCAATAGTGGAAGTTATCACAGACAATTGCTGGTGAAATGACATTGCCCAAAAGGGCTGTGTGAAGAGATCCCAAGTCCTTGATGAGAACTACAAGGTTGTGCAGGATGTGGTTGAGTTCTAACAGAGATAACTGGCAAAGGGACTTGGAAGCATCAGTTCGCTACATCTCAGTTCATAGAAGAACAGATATCTGTTGCTCACTCTGTCTGCTGCCCAGTAAAACAGGACTTGAAGACTTTTATAATTGTGGCAATAGTGCCACAATCATGATACATAGGGGCTGTGGATGTGAATCAGTTATGGGTGTATAACTCTAGGTTATGCATTAACTATGATGGTTAATCCCATCTTATTTCTGCTGGCAGAAGAGGACTTCTTGGGCAGAAGAAGCTTGCATTCAACACTTAAACTCTACATTTAACTCATATTTTTGTTAGGATTACACTAATTGTGATCAGTTAATACTCGAACTATCCTCTTAATTCTGAAATAGCATACAATTTCACTTTAAGTGGGGCTATATATTCATTCTGGGTGAATCCTATCCACTAAATAAGTTCAGCACCTGGGATAGTTCCTTTAAGAATTAGTAACATGGGAACCACCAGGCACCACTGCTTAGATCTCATTAATCACATTTACATGAAAATTAGGATTATTTCCATTCCTTTTGTGGATCAAGTCATTTTAAGTCTGTGATAGAAATGTTTTCACACAATACAAGTCCTGGACATGCAAAGAGGTTGCAAATGGGGATTGAGCATGTCATCTTTATATTAAAAAGTCATCCTGTAGCCATCCTCCCAAATACATGTTCAAGCACAGCTTTGATGAAGTCTTTAATAGAGAGGATAGTAATCCAGGCCCATTTAATTTTGATTTAATGTGAGAATTAAAAACCACTTTCAAAAAGAGAGTCCTTGTGCTACTATGATCTAAATGGAGGGAGAAACTTCCTGGAAACAAAATCAAGTGCCCCTTCTCTTTTCCCCTCTACATTTTCTGTTCTAAGAAATGCACTTGAGTGGGTTCCATTTATAAATTACTCTGGCAAATTGTGCCACACTGAAAACAAATTCTGAATTTGAACACTGCATCATAGATGCAGAGCTTAGGTTAACCTTTCCCCACATCTGCATCTGACCTAAAACTTTGATTCCTGTTGCTATATTGAAACAAATGTGTGTGTGGACCTCTGCCCTGAATATTATAGTGTGCTGAATAGCTTCTTCAGACAAATGTGACCCCATATCCAGCTAAGTTCAGGGACAGGGGGAATTTTGTTGATTGCAAAGGGAAATCTAGATTTCGGTTTTTTACATTTTTCAGTGCAGTTATCTATCAAACAATATTTACACAATGTCCAAGATCCTATGTTAGGGTTGTAGGTCCTCCATCTGGACTTACATGTTAATTATGCTACACAACATTTGACTACAGTCCACATGCAGAGATTCATTGTGTCAGCACTATGTGACATCCTTGCAAAAGAGCAACATTGCACATGTAACTTACAAAACCATAACGCACAATAAACAATTGCAAAGTGTAAATGCAATGCACAGCACATCAACACAGTGCAGCATATTGTTATGTACACAACTCTACCTATGATGCTGTTAGAAGAATAAGTCTATTGCACTTTGAACACTAATTTGACCTGTATGGATGAGCATTCTTCCCAGGCAGGAATTTCAGGGCCAATTCTGTGGAGCATTGTATGCATGTTGCTTTGGCCACTAGGCACAATTGCCCTGTCATTTGTAATCTTCCAGTTGAGATGAGTGAATGCCTCAGTCTGCCTGAAGAGTAAGTCCAGTTAGAGTGCAATCCAATTCTTTTCCAGCTTGAGTTTTCATTGCAGACACACTACTGCAACTTGACACTATTTATTTATTATTATTTATTTGCTTTACTTCTATACCGCATTTTTCAGCCTAAGTCGGCTACTCAATGCGGTTTTCGGCGACTCAATGCCGAATGTCTATGTTTCACCAGTTCTCTTCACCAGTGTTCTGTTTCAATTAGATAGATGGCATATGAAAAAAGGGTGGAAAGACTTTGTAAAATGAACTTTTTTGTTAGACTGTCTATATAATGAATGGTTATTAGTCAGTCAATCCAACTCTTTTCTCTAGGAATTATTCCGAAGTATCCTGCTCACTTCCATCATCAGTCTTCTCTGAGAATCTCTTGACATGTCCAACAGTTTTGCTTAATGTGAATTTTAACAAATTCACACCACCTCCTAGGTTTTGCAGTCTGCAGTAACAGCTTAAACTATGAGGTTCTGTTTGGCACAAGTCTGCCCATACAAAGCAGGTGAACACAGTATTGAACAAAATATGTGGAATACTCACAGGATGTCTTAAACCTACATCTGTTGATGAACTCTACAAGCTAGATGGCATCCCCCCCCCCCTCCAATGTGCAAGAAGAAGTTGCTGATAACTGTGAGAGAAATAAGGTTGAATACTGTGAAAGCCATCCTCTGCATGGCTATCAGCCTCCTCCCAGTAGACTCAAATCAAAGTAAAGCTTCATGAGAACCACCACTCCTCTTAATGTCCCCTCTGCAACAGCAAGAGTATCTCTCTGAGCAGCTAAACAAAGAAATCTTAAATGGATGCTTCCCCCGCCCCCCCCCCCCCACACACACACACACCTCACAAGGGTCTGCCTCCAGGGGCAAACCAAAAATCGGCAACTTGGAAGTCCCTGAACAGATTCAGACGTGGAGTGGGCAGATCAAAAGACAACCTGGCAAAACGGTACTACCTAGAAAAATCCTCCACCTTGTGCAACTATGGAGCAGAACAAACATCTCCACATATGTATGCTTGTCCACAATGCCCTGCCTCATGCAAGATTTGTTTAAAGCTACAGACAATGCAGTCACTGTTGCCTGGTTTTGATCAAAAATTGTTTAACTGTTTGTGTTTGCTCTATTTTTATCAGTGGTACCATGGGCTAAACCACTGAGCTGCTGAACTAGCTAACTGAAAGGTCGCAGGTTTGAATCTGGGGAGCGGCATGAGCTCCCACTGTTAGCCCAGCTTCTGCAAACCTAGCAGTTCGAAAACATGCAAATGTGAGTACATCAATAGGTACCGCTCTGGCAGGAAGGTAACAGTGCTCCATGTAGTCATGCTGGCCCCGGTGGCACAGTGGGTTAAAGCACTGTGCTGGCAGGACTGAAGACCGACAGGTCGCAGGTTCGAATCCGGGGAGAGGCGGATGAGCTCCCTCTATTAGCTCCAGCTCCTCATGTGGGGACATGAGAGAAGCCTCCCACAAGGATGATAAAACATCAAAAATCATCCAGGTGTCCCTGGGCAACGTCCTTGCAGACAGCCAATTCTCTCACAACAGGAGCGGTTGCTCCTGACACGACAAAAAAAATGACCTTAGAGATGTCTCCAGACAATGCCGACTCTTCGGCTTAGAAATGGAGATGAGCACCAACCCCCAGAGTCAGACACGATTGGACTTAATGTCAGGGGGAAAACTTTACCTTTACTATACTTATTTGTGCAATGCTTTTGACAAGAAATAAGAGTAAGGTTCTCATGTATGAAACTTCACTGTTCTGTGCTATATCTGCCTGCATATTTCTGTCTCCCTCCTTTGGACACCCATTCCTTCCCACAGTTACAATCAGAAAAGGGGTTGTTCAAGGCACAATCAGCAATGCTGACTGGTTCCCCCCTGTTTTGCCAGCAAATCTATTAGCTTTGAATGGGGCTGTTACAACAGGAGGAACCGATGCTCATCCTGAATTATTTATATTCTCCAGTAAGTCGGCATTCTAATTTTGTCACCCGAGCTGAGTGCAGTCAGTTGCTGTCTATTGTTCTTAGGTTGCTTAGCAATCCGTTGTCCTAAGTACAAATAAATGGCACCACACATTGCATGAGGTATTTACTTTTACACCGTTTGGAGACATTTGATGGATTCTGCAGAGGAGCAAAAGTCTAGGGAATAAGACAAATGGCAGCATGATTCCTAGCAGAACATTTAGCATCTGTGAAGGTGTCAGATTCTTTTACTTTTTAAATAAAAATGGAAGGATTTTGTTTTGTTTCTCTATACTGTTCTCTCTTGCATTGTTACACAGATGTTTGAATTCACTTACAAGGTGAATATGTTGCCATAAAAGTTAAGTAGCTGAACTAATAAATATCATCACTTTTACAACAAAATAAATGTTAAACATGGAATGGTTTACAGCTCTTATTAGTAAGGCATTGTTAACTTTAACCAGCTGTAAAAGCAAACAAAATTACATTTACTAGCAAAAAGTAATTGAAAATAGTGTTTTGGTGGTTTAAAGATTCAGAAAGCAAAGAAACAGAGACCTTGGCAGCCTCCACTTGGCATCAGACTCTCATAATATAAAATAAGAAAATAGACTGCATATAATGCTTGAGATCCTATATCAAAGAGATAGATCATGACCTTGTGTTCATGGAATTATTTGGTAGCTGTGGAATAGTGCCTATTTAACACATCCATGTGCAATGTACCATACACAGTAATGTCCAGCCATGTGCAATGTGCATCAAACTGCAAAGGCATCACATACACAACTTTGTTACAATGCAAATATATACATTACACAATGGTACAAACATTTGATCCACAAGTTTAACACAATTTCCTGCCTATTTATGTCACCCAGAGGATGTCAGCAGATATTTAAAGTTGGAATCAACACATGAAGTGAGGAATGCCGAAATCTCTCACTGTTTTTCTCTAGGTGAGTGTGAAACTTTATTTTCTAGTGCCTTTGATTCCATGGAGACCCTTCACTTGTACAGACATCTTGCTTTACAGTATCACTGGAGGGGTAGAAAGTCCTGTACTGCTGGAATGCCTGCTTCTATATATACAATTCTCACATTTAAGAAAAAAAATACAAAATGTTCTCCCTGATGTGTAGAAAATGAAGATAATGTATGCCATTTCTAAGCCACCTTGAGTCACCTCTGGGTTTGAGAAAGAAGGGATAGAAATAGCGTAAATAAATAAATGTTTCAGCAAAAGTAGCTATGATGACAAAGCTTTCTCACAGTAGCTATGTCTGATGATGTAGCTAATTGTCTCATAAAATCATACAATTGGAAGAGACTTCGGGGGCCATCCAGTCCAACCCCCTGCCAAGAAGCAAGAAAATTGCATTCAAACATCCCTGACAGATTGCCATCCAGTGTCTGCTTAAAAGCCTCCAAAGAAGGAGACTCCACCACACTCTGAGGCAGAGAGTTCCACTGCTGAAAGCTCTCACAGTCAGGAAGTTCTTCCTAATGTTCAGGTGGACTCTCCTTTTCTGTAATTTGAAGCCATTGATCTGTGTCCTAGACTCCAGAGCAGCAGAAAATAAGCCTGCTCCCTCTTCCGTATGACTTCCCCTCACATAATTTATACATGGCCATCATGTCTCCTCTCAGCCTTCTCTTCTGCAGGCTGAACATGCCCAGCTCTTGAAGCTGCTCCTCATAGGACTTGTTTTCCAGATGCTTGATCTTTTGAATCGCTCTTCTCTAGACAGATTCTAGCTTCTCAACATCTCCCTTAAATTGTGGTGCCCAGAATAGGACACAGTAATCCAGGTGTGGTCTGACCAAGGTGTGGTCTCAGACCACCTGTACCATGTGGACTCTAACCCATTATTGCAACTTGTTTAGGAAGATGTATGGTCACCTCTGGACCCAGTCTAGATAATTTCTGCTTCAGACTGGCCACAGATTTGTTGATCAGTTTAGATTCTTCAATGGAATCCCAGTAGCTACTACTACTTGAAGTCCTGACTAAGACCATCTTTTTCCTCTATTCATGTCTGAAGTGAGTAAGGTTTCTCTTTCCACCACCACCAGTGCAAAGTGATCAGAAATCAATTCAACTCCTACCTCCTCCTCATAATTTTAACAGCATGGATTTTCTTTCAGAATTCTATCTTCTGCAGCTTGAGTTATGACGGTCCTGTCACAGCAGCTAGAATCTGATTGTGTTGCTTTGCCTGCTACATACCATCAGTGTTCCTAATTCCTATGCTGAAAATGATGGGCGCTAGAATAATATTAACCTGCCAGCATTGACACCCAGCTGACTACAGTTTTAAAGAATGCTGATGATCATCATTCAGCAAGAGATTTTGAACATGATGGGGGAGGCTTGCTTTGGGCTAATTCTTTTCCACAGCCGTTATGTTCAGGAAAAGAAAATCAAGCTAGATGCATTCCTGTTCTGGTAATCTCTTCAGAAAAAGATTATATTTCAATCTGAGATCTGAAGGCTGAGTGACTCCCTGATTCATGCCTGGTATTGTGGGGTGTAACGGCAAAGGGGCGTGGCACTTATCTGAACTTGCAGTTCTGTAATTTTGTAATTACCCATACCCCCAAACATCCTGGTGAAATCTGGAGTAAATTCTTTAAATCCAGTGTGGAGTGTGATGAAGCCATTAGTCGCTGCTGTCCAAGAGTGCTCAAAAACTACAGATCTGACATGAAAAATGCCCACCTTCGTCACCAGAGTTTAGAAAAGATATTGGCAAGCTGGAATGTGTCTGGAGGAAGGCAACCGAAATGACCTCATGCCTGGAAGCCAAACCCTATGAGGAATGACATGAGGAGCTAGGTATGTTTCACTTGGAGAAGAGAGTGTTGAGAGGGGACATGAGAACTAAATATTTGAAAGAATATCATATAGAGGAGGAGGCAAACTTGTTATCCGTTCCTCTAGAGCGGCATTTCTCAACTTGGGGGTTGGGACCCCTGGGGGGGTTGCGAGGGGTTTTTAGAGGGGTCATCAAATACCATCAGAAGACACATATTTCTGAGGGTCTTGGGAATCCCTTTGGCAGAGAAGGCTGAAGATCTCTCTGCCTGTCTTTCTCTCCCCTTTTGGAAACAGACAATGAATCCTCCCACCAAAAACCCTCCTCCTGCTGTGATTGTAGGTGAACTATAAACCCCAGCAACTACAACTCCCAAATGTCAAGATTTGTTTTCCCCAAACTTCACCAGTGTTCACATTATGGCATATTGAGTAGTCATACCAAGTTTGGTCCAGATCTATCACTGTTTGAGTCCACAGTGCTTTCTGGATATAGGTGAACTACAACTCCAAAACTCAAGGTCAATGCCCACCAAACCTTTCCAGTATTTTCTGTTGGTCATGGGAGTTCTGTGTGTCAAGTTTGGTTCAATTCCATCATTGGTGGAGTTCAGAATGCTCTTTGATTGTAGGTGAACTATAAATCCCAGCAACTACAACTCCCAAATGACAAAATCAACCTCCCCCTCCAAGAATTCAAATTTGGGCGTATCGGGTATTTGTGCCAAATTTGGTCCAGTGAATGAAAATACATCCTGCATATCAGATATTTACAATTATGATTCATAACAGTAGCAAAATTACAGTTACAGTTATGAAATAGCAACAAACATAATTTCATGGTTGGGGGTCACCACAACATGAAGGACTGTATTAAGGAGTCACGGCATTAGGAAGGTTGAGAACCACTGCTCTAGAGACTAGGACATGGAGCAATGCATTCAAACTGCAGGAAAAGAGCTTCCCTCTGAATATTAGGAAAAAAACTTTCTGATGGTAAGAGCTGTTCAAAAGTGGAATATCCTGCCTTGGTGTGTGATAGAATCCTCTTTGGAGGTTTCTGAACACAGACTGGACAGACATCTGCCGGTAGTGCTTTGATTGTGTGTTCCTGTATGGCTGAAGGGGCTTGGACTGAATTAACCTTGTGGGTTTTTTTCAGCTCTACACCATCTACACCATCTCTGTGCATATTATATCCCGTATAGACTACTGCAACACTCTCTATGTGGGGTTGCCTCTGAAGACTGCCCAGAAGCTTCAACTAGTCCAACGAGCAGCAGCCAGATTACTAACAGGAGCGGGGTACAGGGAGCATACTACTCCACACTGGTTGCCGATTAGCTTCCGAGTACAATTCAAAGTGCTGGTGCTGACCTATAAACAGAGGCGGCCCTAGGTAATTTTCAACAGTAAGCAAAGAGTATTTTAGCGCCCCCCCCCCAACCAATCTTTGATATACATTTTCTGTTTGTCATGGGAGCTCTGTGTGCCATATTTGGTTCAATTCCATCATTGGTAGAGTTCAGAATGCTCTTTGATTGTAGGTGAACATTGGGACCAAGAGAGAGAGAGAGAGAGAGAGGTGGAGATGCCCACCTTTCCTGAAGGTAGGCGCAAAAACAAAGGAGGGAGCGGAGGTGGGAGATACCTCCAGCCGGAGGGGCTCTCTCTCTCTCTCTCTTGGTCCCAATGGCTGAAGAGAAAGTCAGGAGAAGAAGCAACTTTTGGTGCGCACACTGGGGTCTTCAGACACGCCTCCAGACCCGAAGCGGGCCAGACGCGGCGGCTCCGCCCCTTGGCCCACCCGCGGATTGGGGAGAGGAGAGGATACGGGTGGAGTGCCGGGGGATCGGTAAAGGGAGCCAGTCATGGGGAAGAGATCGAACGTGGAGAACGATTGAGCACCGGCTCTGCTTGCGCACCTGGTGGCCGGGTGGAGCAGGAACGAGAGGGGCTAGGCGAGGCTCAAGGGCCGGCCCCTTTGGGAAGAGGATCGCCCGGCAGCGAGGCAAGAAAGCCGAGGCTCCCCCCGGACTGCTAGGGCTGTTGTGAGCTGAGGGGGTGCTCCTCAAGTGGCAGTCGAGGGGCATTTACAGAGGTGCCTCTGCGCCCCTGGCAAAAAAAAGTGTTCTGCGACCGCTTACTTCGCACAATTCAAAGTGCTGGTGTTGGCCTATAAATCCCTAAACGACTCCGGCCCAGTTTACCTGTCCGAACGGATTCTCCCCTATGAACCATCAAGGTTGTTAAGATCTTCTGGAGGGGCCCTGCTCTCAGTCCCACCACCTTCGCAATCGCGTCTGGTGGGGACGAGGGACAGGGCCTTCTTGGTGGTGGCCCCTCGGCTCTGGAACTCCTCTCTCCTGATGGAGATTAGATCTTTCCCTTCCCTCCTGATTTTCAGAAAGCTGGTAAAATCTTGGCTCTGGAACATAGCATTCTCAGAATGATGATCGAGTCAATAACTGCTGACCACACTGACGGATGGTGATGAATTTGTGATTTACCTTGACGACTTGGCTTTATGTAATTATTTCATCTGTATTTTAATGTATTTTAATGTATTAACGTATTATGATGTTATTATGTTTTAGCTTATTTATGTATGAATTTCCTGTTGTTAGCCGGCCTGAGTCCCTCTTGGGAGGTTGAAAAGACCGGGTTATAAAAGCTTGAAATAATAAATAAATAAATATTATCCTTGGTAAAATACATGTATGTAGGAAAAAGAGAAAACAAAGTTTGGATTTCACTTAATTATGTTAGACTAAACCAAAGACCACTGATTCTCAAAGGTGTGGAAGCACCAGCTCTAGCTTTCTATGATAATAAAGGGCAGTGAATCTATGCTATGTTGCAGTAAGATTGTGCGGTAATGGTGGTATTGTTTCAGCGGCATCTCCCCTTCTGTAACCCCCACCATTGACAGTGGAGAGTTCGAGCAGAGAGGAGATGAATAAAGGCCACCCTTTAGTTATCTTTATCACAGGGCATTTTTTAAGAAATGGTTACGTGGTTGAACACACAGATCTGATAAGGAAGGTTTACAACTCTCTGGAGGCAACCATCTAATATAAAAGAGATAGTGATTTACTCCTTCGCCTTCACCCTGCATTCCTTGTGTCTTCTTGGAATGAGCTCTTTATCTCCAGCCATGGAACTGAATGATCTCAAATGGGAGGATTTTAAAGCCCATAGATCTTGTTCCTAATTATCTTGGGACAGATAGATTCTTCAGGCTCATTAGCTGCAAGGATGGGGAGAATGTACAAAAAGGGAGTATATTAAATTCTGAGAAACTGGCGAGGACTTCTTTCACAATCATTTAAGCAACCAGCACCATGATCTTTAGTGCATAAAAAATCTTACGGTTTTGGGCTAATGTGACAGTAGACTCATTCATTTAAGAATACATTGGTGGCAATCCAACACCCCTGTAGCATAACAAAAGCAATCACACATGGAGATACTGTCATGCCATCACAATGTATTCCCTGTTCATTGTGTAACGTATGTAAATGACAGGGTGTCATTGGGCAATGTGTGACTGCAGCATGAAATGGAAAAAATGTGATGTGGCGGCAAAAAAAAAAGCCAATGGGATTTTGGCCTGCATCAATAGGAGCATAGTGTATAGGTCTAGGGAAGTAATGCTACCCCTCTATTCTGCTTTGGTTAGACCACACCTGGAATCACACAGTGTCCAGTTCTGGGCATCACAACTGAAGGGAGATGTGGACAAGCTGGAATGTGTCCAGAGGAGGGCGACTAAAATGATCAAGGGTCTGGAAAACAAGCCCTATGAGGAGCGGCTTAAGGAGCTGGGCATGTTTAGCCTGAAGAAGAGAAGGCTGAGAGGAGATATGATAGCCATGTATAAATATGTGAAAGGAAGCCACAGGGAGGAGGGAGCAAGCTTGTTTTCTGCTTCCATGAAGGCTAGGATGAGGAACAATGGCTTCAAACTACAAGAAAGGAGATTCCATCTAAACATGAGGAAGAACTTCCTGACTGTGAGACCTGTTCAGCAGTGGAACTCTCTGCCCTGGAGTGTGTTGGAGGCTCCTTCTTTGGAAGCTTTTAAACAGAGGCTGGATAGCCATCTGTCAGGGGTGCTTTGAATGCAATATTCATCATCATCATCATCATCATCTTTCATTACTTATTAATCGCCCTCCATCTGAAATGCTCTAGGCGATTTACATAAAGCAAGAAGCCTTGAATGAACCATATTTTGTAGACTCCACCTTAACTCTTACTTCCCACTTCTTTCTTGTCATTACATAATATAAATATCATTGTGCAATTTACAAACAAATCAGAAAATGTTCCATTTGTGATACTCTCTTTTAGTCGATATTCTTCCTCTCTTGCCATTTTTTATGCTTTGATTTTTCACTTGAATATCATTGGACAGAATCCAACCAAATTAAGCATTTTTAAGGCTCATTGATTTGACAATATGCTAACTCTTACACTGCAAGTTAATGGCACTTAAATGTGTCCGGCTCTGGCTGGATCTTGATTAATGGCTTTCCTTTGCTGGCACCATTTTTACCCTGCTCTTTCTTTAGGTTGCTGATAACAGTGCACACGGAGGTGATTCCTTGGCATTATCATCACTGTATGTGAAACTACATACGTTTCCAAACACACTGTGGGTCACACGCACCAATGACACAGTATACTGACAAAAACAATTATTTGAACTCACATGGTGTCAAATCTCTGGATAATAATTTGATCAGGAAATGGCCAAAAGAAAATATTTGAAGGCATTATTTAGCTTGAGGAATATAAAGGGGAATCTGAACAAACCTGGATGGAGTTAGCCAATTACAGTTCATAGAATACATTATAGTAAACCAGTGGGGGAAAGGGTATACCTTAGAAATAGAAAAACTGATAGGAGAATATAGGAATGATTTGAATCTTGAGAAAATGAGTTGGATGAGTTAGAAAAAGGGAAATGGATAAGATCTGAGAGCTGACAATGTGGTGAGAATTCACTGAAAAGTTTTTTTTACTTTGTTCAAAACTGAAGTGTCACTATGTATTACTTAGGCAATCCCTCGTTGTCTTCCAAAATTGGTGTACTGGTGGTGGGTACACAGGTGACTGTGGAGCCCTATTCATGATCTGCATCTTCTCCCTCAGTGAGAGCATTGGTTTCCAGGTGGAAGGTGGTCCCGGTCAGGATTGGCTTGATGTGCCTTTCTCTTGGCACATTTCTCTCTTTTGCCCTCCATTTGTGCCTCTTCAAATTCTACAGCACTGCTGGTCACAGCTGACCTCCAGCTGGAATGCTCAAGGGCCAGGACTTCCCAGTTCTCGGTGTCTATGCCAGAGTTTTTAAGGTTGGCTTTGAGCCCATCTTTAAATCTCTTTTCCTGCCCACCAACATTCAGTTTTCCATTCTTGAGTTCGGAGTAGAGTAACTGCTTTGGGGGATGGTGGTCGGGCATCCGGACAATGTGGTTGGTCCGGTGGAGTTGATGGCTGAGGACCATTGCTTCAATGCTGGTGGTCTTTGCTTCTTCCAGCACACATTTGTCTGCTTGTCTTCCCAAGAGATTTTCCGGATTTTCCAGAGGCAATGCTGATGGAAGTCAGGTAATTAAATGGCATTCAGTCATATTCATAGTTTTAAGTAACCATAGTCTAGCTGGGAACATATTCACCAGATACTGGGGGGGGGGGGGGGGTCTTACTGTAGCTAATAAGGAAAGCTGACAATGCATACTACATTGAAAACACTGATCAACACAAACAGTTACTCAGCATTATGGTCATCCAGAGACCCAAAGATGCAATTCATTCTTGAGAGGAAAAGGAAAGGTGATCAGAGTTCAAACACTGGAATTGTGGGGACACTTTTTACAGGGGTTCTGTCATAGGGGCATTGTTGTATCCATACATGTATTTTAGTATATCTGGGATAGTTTTGGGGTTTGGAAAATTGCATGAAAACTGGAAAGGGGGATTGAGGATGTTTGGTTGTTTATTTGTTCAGTTGCTTCTGACTTTGTGACCTCATGGACCAGCCCACGCCAGAGACCCCAGAGGGTGTTTTGAGAAGCACAAAATGGCACTGTGGTGCCACATTTGGCCCATGGGCAGTACTTGCCCTACCTTGGGCCTAGGTTCTTTCAGTTAAACCTGATTTTTAGAGCACATAACTGATATCCTGTTCAGTATACCATATCTGTTCATTTGTATTTTAAAAGCATTTGCTTCTGTTTTTGAACTGCCCACACATACATACTCTGAAAGCAAACCATGTTCTAACAATGAGAACATTGTGGGGGCTCTAGAGAAATTAACCAAGAAATAAGGCTGACCTCAGAGTCCATGGGAGTTGTGTTAATACACATTGCCATGTGGGTGTGGATGGCATCAAGACTTAGAAATAGGAAACTTGATGAAATAGCTCTAATTGCCATTAATACTGTGTTGTTCTTATCTTTCAGGAAGAACAGTGCACTCCGAGCAGTTCTCTAGCTTTCATCATCTCTTCTCCTTTTTACACATGGACTGGATCTTCCAGACATCTGACAAAAAAAAATAGATTAAGATGCTCTCAAGTAGCCGTAGAAAGGAAGCATAAGGATGTGTCACTAGCCATCTTGCCCAGTTCACACTGATTTTAATTAACCTGCAGATCTGAGCACTATTATCCAGCCAGAGCCTCAGGAGAGTGGCCTCTTGTCATTCTGGCATTCACCTGTGCCATACTTTGAATATGCATGTATCCATGAATTATAACTCATCAGTAATGCACAAACCCAATGTGACTCTCCCCCCATGGCGATCCAGAGTCAACCACACATATCAAGATGAAGGCCTGGTTGTGTCATCCAAGTCAACAGTGTTTAAACACTAAATAGCAGTTTACATGTTCTGGATGTCAAAGGCAATAAGGGTTCTTCTTACTGTGCAGAGAAAGCAATGCAACTCAGGTCTTTCCGGGGAGGCTGCATTCTTTGCTGTGTTTTAGAGGACACTGCCTGGTGTCAAGTGAGCCCAGCAGTTTGCAAGAATTACATTTTAATGATGATACAGAAAGAGGAAAAGTCATGTTTCAATAGAAGGATGATTCAATCCCTATTAATTTCATCTCTAAAAGCAAGAGAAGAAAATCCCCATATGACACCGTTAGCCCTTGAAAATTCCATAAATATTTGAAATGTTTGTTCTCCGGAGTAAAAACTGCATAATGTTAGTTGCAAATATGTGTTCTGAATAAAGAGGAAGATATTCAAACCATCACTGCATATTTGGAGAGGTGGGCAGAGATAAGATTTGTTATATAAACGGTGCATCTACAGGGTACAATTACTGCAGTTTGACACCACTTTATCTGCCATGGCTCAAAATTATGAGATCATGGGAGTAATAGTTTTGCAAGGCTTTTAGCCATCTCTTCCAAAGAATACTGGTGCCTCACTAAACTACAATTCCCATGCTTCCATAGCATGGAACAAAGGTTCTCAAACTGTGCTCAGTGGAGCCCTTGGGGCTTCACGAGTGATAGTGAGGGGCTCCATGGCACCATGCTGCTTCCCTCCTCCTCCTGCTCCTCCTCCTCCTCCTGCTCCTGGGAAATGCAGGGAAATTAAAGTTTGGAGTTGCTGAAGTGGCGGCAGCAGCATCCTCCCAGGGCACAGAGCCTTTCTCCTCTCTTGCCTCATCACCCAGACTCTTTTTCTTGCTGCCCAGAACTCCCCCCCCCCACCTTGGAATCATAGAATCATAGAGTTGGAAGAGACTTCATGGGCCTACCCACTGCCAAGAAGCAGGAAAATTGCATTCAAAGCACCCTCGGCAGATGGCCATACAGACTCTGTTTAGAAGCCTCCAAAGAAGGATCATCCACCACACTCCAGGACAGAGAGTTCCAGTACTGAACAGCCTTCTTTGCTTCCAAAGCCCTATTTTCCTCCCATTGCTCAGGGGGTGTTTTGATTGTGCCTTTCCTGCATGGCATAAGGGGATTGGCTGGATAGCTCCTGGGGTTGCCCCCATCATCATCATCATCATCATCATCATCATCATCATCATCATCATCATGTCAAAGGCTGGATGGCCATCTATTAGGGTTACTTCGGTTGTGCTTTTACTGCATGCCAGAAGGGAGTTGGACTGAATGGCTCCTAGGATATTCCAATGAAATACTGGAAAAAGAAATCTGCGAACCCCACCTCCTTTAAGATGAACTGAACCACCTCAACTGGGCTCTACAGGCCAATGGATACTCCACTTCAGACATCAGAAGAGCTGCAAGACCGAGAACAAGCCACAAGAATAAAGACGAAGATCCACCCAGAGGAAAAGTGTTCTTGCCATACATCAAGGCAACCACTGACTGCATAGGGAAGCTGATGAGGAAACACAACATACAAACTATCTACAAACCCACCAAGAAAATCCAACAAATGCTACATTCAGCAAAGGACAAGAGGGATCCTCTCACTTCTGCAGGAGTCTACTGTATTCCATGCAACTGTGGACTAGTCTACATAGGGACCACCAAACACAGCAGCATTGCCCAAACACACATCAAGGAACATGAAAGGCACTGCAGACTACTTCAACCAGAGAAGTCAGCCATAGCAGAGCACCTGATGAACCAACCTGGACACAGCATTTTATTTGAGAACACAGAAATGCTGGACCAGTCTCACCATGTCAGACTACACAGAGAAGCCATTGAAATACACAAGCATCCTTCCTACCCCCAGAGGGGGACTCAGGGTAGTTTACAACTGGCAACCATTAGATGCCAACAACAATAATAAAAAACATTAATGAAAACATCATCAAAAGTTTAAAAGACCATTTAAAAGAGACAAGTCCAAGTCCAGAGCAATGTGGCCCCTGTGTCCAAAGGTTTGCCCATGATTGATATATATACATTATATATAGTATAATATATAATATATAACATAATATATAAACATTTCTTGTCACTCCATGAGAAATTTCTGCTTCAAAAAGGGCTTTGTGGCTGAAAATGTTTGAGAATCCCTAGCATAGTGCCATGGCAGTTAAAGTGGTGTCAAACTGCATTAATTCTACAGTGTAGGTCACCCAAGATACTCTAAAACCAGAAAAATGAAGAAATGGCTGTTGAGCAATAGAATGGTGCTTTGGAAAATAACAAGCTAGTCAATGCCTTGAAAGGAAATGTCAATTTAAAACAGCTTGACATTGTATGAAATAGAAAGTGGGGCAGCCTATGAGACATAAAAGAGGATAAGCAATAACCTTGAAATTTCTCTAAACAGAGGAAAGCCTTAAATGTAGAACGAATTTTAATAAAACTTGCACCATATTCACATTCTTCCTTTGACCAGGGAGAGACATATTACAAAACTTCTTCTCTCTCTAAGTCCTGGGTAAGTTTGTTTGTTCATTTTTAATTCAGAGATCTGAGGAACCTTATAACCAAGGTGAAAGAAGAAAGTGCAAAAGATGGGTTGCAGTTAAACATAAAAAAACAAGATTATGGGAAACAGGCTGACACTTTTGGACTGGGGGGAAATTCTTGGAGTGCCTTGGACCGAAAGAAGATCCAACCAGTCCATACTCCAGGAAATAATGCCCGACTGCTCACTGGGGGGAAGGATATTAGAGGCAAAGACGAAGTACTTTGGCCACATAATGAGAAGACAGGAAAGCTTTGAGAAGACTATGATGCTGGGGGAAATGGAAGGAAAAAAGGAAGAGGGGCCAACCAAGGGCAAGATAGATGGATAGTATTCTTGAAGTGATTGGCTTGACCTTGAAGGAGCAGGGGGTGGCCATGGCCGACAGGGAGGTCTGGCATGCGATGGTCCATGAGGTCACGGAGAGTTGGAAGCAACTGAATGTATAAACAACAGCAGCAACATCACTCATCTTTATTTATAAAGACCCTGTATCATACTGCTTAAAGTAAATCTATATTCATTCATAAACAATGGTTATGTGGTTTCCAGTGCCCAATAGAAGCCCAATTTGAATACATTGCCCATTGTTATGTGCCTTCAAGTCATTTATGACTTATATAAAGACTCCAAGGTGAATCTATCACATGTTTTTTCCTGCCAAGATTTGCTCAGAAGAGGTTTGCTTTTTCCTTCCTTTGAGGCTGAAAGGATGTGACTTGCCCAAGGTCACCTGGCAGGTTTCACAGCCAAGCGGGAATTTGAACTCTAGTCTCCAGAGTGTTTGCCTCATGCTCAAATCCCTTAAATCAGTATAGTCTTGGAGTTACCACCAGCTTATTCTTGAAATGGATATATTCATACTAGTTAATGCCTCCACACTTCACTGAGTAAGTTTTTCCTGTATATGAATTAGGATGACAGCTTTTTTGCCCCAAGAGTGCTGTTATATTCAGACAGTTTAGCTAATAAAGTACCGTTGAAGCATTACTGAGTGTTGTGCTTTGGGTTTCTTAAAAAAGATCCATCCTGTCATTTCACAGCAGTCATAGAACAGCGTGGAGTAAATCGCCTCTGTCTTCAGATTCATTGCAGCTATTTTTAAAATAACCAGCTAAGACTTAATAGGCACTTGGCATCCAGCTCTTTCTTGTTCAGCCTCAGTAAGACAGAGTGGATGTAAATAATTACTAACAAGATGGAAGGCAGTGAAATGTCAGGCCCGGATCCAAGGACCTTTTTTGAGATTAATGCTCTATCCATGTTCTGATTTTTCCCCTATGAAAATCCCTAGCACCGCCTCTTGCTCATCTTGGAAAGCAACTCTTAAAACAATGCTGAGGAACATCAGATTTTGGAGCTGAGTCTATTCTTGGGGTTTCATCTGACCCTTTATGCTACTTTCTCTTCTGGGATAGACCCATTATTTGGTGGTTTCCCAATTTATTTTCCCTCCCTATTTTTCCCTCATGGGATGAGTCTACATCAGCAGGCAAACCCCAACTCACCACTACACATGGAGATTTCTATTGTCTTGACTTGATACAAGGGAATATGATCAGCCCTCCAAACTTGTGGGTTTGGCTTTTGTAGATTTTATTGTTCATGGATTTAACAAAAATGCTCTGTCTCGAAATTTCTAGGAGCTCCAGTGCAAAGCTGACCAAATAGCTGAGCTGGGAGACCTAGAAATTCCTAGAAAAATGTCCTCTCAGGTAAAAGATTAGCAATTTTATTTTATTTTATTGCAAATTTTCACTTTTAATGGGGTCTTGTGCCCCTAATTCCAGAAAATGTGGAAGACTGACTGTTCTCTGAATTTTGCTGGAAATTCTGGAGTTTCCCAGGGCTTCATGGCAGTCTGGACAGCAACATAGGATCCAATTCAGCCTGATTTCCCATCTAGATGACACCACAGCATCACAATTTTGCTGTACTGAACAATGTAGGGAAGGGAATGGCTTTCTGCCATTCATCCCATCAGTCATGGAATGTGAACAGCTGGCTATTGCAGTTAGGCCTGCTTTCAGAAGAAGCTCTACCCACCTCCTTGATGGTTGCGTGGGAACTTTTTGTAACATGAAAGACACAACAGGCAACATCCAGGCACTTGCATAGAACTCCGTGGCCAAAAGGGAGCAGTGGCGATGACACGGACAATGAGGTGAGAGTCCAGTGGGACCAATGCAGACTGAATGCCAATGCAGCACTGCAGCACGTTTGCCTAGGTACATCTGGATACTATCACAGTCCTGCATAATGCTTTGGACTAGACCTAGCTTGATTGGCCAGTATAGACTCACCAATTCTGAAAGGTTGTAACACCTTTCTTAAGGGCTCATTACTGACAATTCAGAGATTTATACTAAATATGCTGGTATCTTGATCTCATTGTTTGAGACAACTACTGGGATCTAGCTCCTGAGAATATGGTCTGATGGGCATGGCACATGAGGAAAAGGGAAGGAAGGAAAGAGGAAAAAGTCAGAACATTGTCAACAGCTGCTGGTGAAATCTCCTACTTCTGCAGACCTCTATGCAATCTAGTTTTGTTTTTGTTTTTTGAATGATTATTTTAAAAAAGAAAAGAAAATCATACCAGGAGCACGGTCACAAGTCAAAAACACTTTCTATATGTCATAATTTCATGACTGGACAATTATCTTCTCTGATTTCTAGAATTTATGGAATATATTTTGAACCTTTCTCTTGATCAGTCTCCTCTACTTGTCCATCAAAAAGAACAAAATAATATGGAATGCAGATGGTGGCCTAAGCTTTCATAGATTGAGTCTACTTCCTTGGAGTTAATCTATAAAAACTTGTAAAAATGCTTTTAAAGGGGTGGGGGCTGTCTCTCTGTCCTCCCAGAAGGTTCCATGAAGGATACGCCCCACCCCCCCCAAAAAAGCACACACTTTCTGGGTTGTGTGTGTGGACTAGAACCCAGAAACAATCGCGTTTTTGAAACGTGATTGCTCCCATGTTAAAGGACTGTGTGGAATTCTCAGTGTCCAGGGTGCTATGCAATCCCTTTGATGCTGATATTCCAAAGTAACACATGTCTTTGAAGACAATACAGATTCTGCTTGTTATCCTCTTAGGTATCTTGAAATTGATACCTGTTCAGATTCCAATGGTATTCCCATTACACTCATTTTTGTTAACTTCTGCCTTGGACACAGTAGTTGAATTTACCTTCTTTCTTGTTGCTGTTATTTACTGTCAAGACAACGTTACTTTATAGTGACTCCATGAATGAGGGACCTCCAAAAGCACAGGTAAGAAACTGCCCTGTTCACTTCGTGCAACCCAGGCCATGACTTCCTTGTTTGAGTCTTTCAATTGGGATTGCGGTCTTCCTCTTCCTAGTACCTTCTAGTACATTACCAATGCTTTTCTAATAAGTCATGCCTTCCCATGATATGTTGGAAGTAGGATAGTCTCACCTTATTCATCTTGGTTCCTATGGAGAGTTTAAGTTTGATTGACTCAAGAATCCTTCCCCCCCCCTTTATTTATTGTGTCACTTGGATGCCTTAAGCTGTCAGTGTTCACATCCCAATACTCACTTGTCCTTTCACCAAGAATTATCTTGATTACTCTATATATTTATATTTATGTTTAGGATGAACAAGTTATGTTCTGCTGTTACCCCCTGGAGAAGACCTTTCCCCATATAGGTCAAAATGTGCTGGCTATAGGTCAAAATGTGCTGGCTTTTAAAAGGAATAAGTAGTTGACCATCCATTAGTACATTGAGAAGCTGGAATGTGTCCAGAGGAGGTCGACTAAAATGATCAAGGGTCTGGAGAACAAGCCCTATGAGGAGCGGCTTAAGGAGCTGGGCATGTTTAGCCTGAAGAAGAGAAGGCTGAGAGGAGATATGATATCCATGTATAAATATGTGAGAGGGAGGAGGGAGCAAGCTTGTTTTCTGCTTCCTTGGAGACTAGGATGCGGAACAATGGCTTCAAACTACAAGAGAGGAGATTCCATCTGAACATGAGGAAGAACTTCCTGACTCTGAGAGCTGTTCAGCAGTGGAACTCTCTGCCCCAGAGTGTGGTGGAGGCTCCTTCTTTGGAATCTTTTAAACAGAGGCTGGATGGCCATCTGTCAGGGGTGATTTGAATGCAATATTCCTGCTTCTTGGCAGGGGGTTGGACTGGATGGCCCATGAGGTTTCTTCCAACTCTTTGATTCTATGATTCTATGATTCTATGGTGCTTATCTCTTTTATGTTTACTGACTTACATAATTGACTTAGTTATGAATGGGAAACTAAGGGCCGTTCCAGACAGAATGACGCTTCAGATAAACCCAAATTAATCTGGAGTAAACTGGGATTTCTCAGTTTAATATGGATTATTTAAACACCTGGAAAGGTTTGGACCTTAATGTAAAGTCCAGATCTTTCCAAGTGTGGGTCCTGTGGGGATTCACTTTCAGGATTGCTTCTGTGATCCCACGGGATAATCCCCACATCAACCCCAGTTCTTCAGGCTCCTGGAGCCAGGAGTAGGATGGCACCCCTATCCCCTCTTAGACCACTATTTAGCTCCTAAACCGGGGGGGGGGGCACTCAATCGGGGCTCGCTCCATGCCCTCCCAGGTCAACCTCTGGGATAGAACATAGACCCCCCCCCCCGGGGTTTGGGTTGAGTGTGGAGATTAAATCCTGGAAGAAACTGGGATATAATATCCCAGTTCCTCATGGGATTGAATATCCCAGTTCCTCATGGGATAATGTCTGGAAAGGCCCTAAGTATTCTCTTCTGGTTTTCATTCTCCCCAACATCCATAAGTCACTCTTTGTGAGGGAGTCTGTTCTGCTGGCAACTGGGTGCAGCAGAATGATATTTCCACCCCTCACCCCCTTTTCCCATGGTCTGAAATGTGATGGGGAAGTGCAACAAAGGTCCTGTTTCGGATTGCTGGAAATATCAACTTGCTACACTTTGATCACTCAAAGTGGTTTCCTGGAATTTAGATGGCTGTGAAGGGGAGCATTTACAATTGTGGCAAGTGTGCCATGATCAAGAATATATAGTATAAGTGAATGCGGAGCAATTATGGCACCATAAATCTAGGTTCCAAACACATAGCTGCAATACAGAATGTGAGCCAAAAACAACAATTTACAGATGCTGCTGTTATTGCTTACCCAAGTTGTTCCTTTTCCCTCTCTAGAGCCAAGAAACTTTGCCTTGGAAAAAAAGGTAAACTCTTAGGCTTAAATCGCTAGAGTGAAATACTTGTCTTATCTGGTTTTTACCACTCCTGTTATGTTATTTGAAGATTATGACTAGGATGAAAGTGCCATTGAGAAGACTGAGACCCACGTTTGCAGACTCAAGTTTGCAGTTTTGAGATATTTTGAAACACAAACAACCTACCACTAAAAAGAAAGTGTCTTGAAAGTACATACATTCATTTTTCAGGTTTTGTGGTTCACCTCCAGGCAAGAGATGAGGGCACAAATTCTCCAATTCATTGGGCTTAACTCCAGCCAAGTACAAATATCCAGCTATTAAATCTGTAGTTTCCTGAAACTTGCATAGCTTTATTGATTAGGTGCTGCAACTTGCAAAGATTCACCTGAGGGGAAGTGTCTATGTGTTCACTTAGGACTTCATTGCATGAAATTATTATCCTACAGCATTTGTGTGATTAGGAATAGCAGCAACCTAGTGACCTTCACTATTGCACCTCTCCAAGCATCATGCAATTGTGACACTTTGGCAATATATGGTCACATGGTACCACTTACAGTGAGTGGTGTAATTCCTCATAACTGCATTAGTGCTAATATGGATTTTATTTTAAATTTCAAAGCAACTTTGCAATTCTGTCAAAATGTACGTTAAGAAAATATTTTTCAATTTGATATATTGGGGATTAGTGAGAGGGGGAGTTTGGGAGAATGAGAGGGGGCAATCATGCCTATAGATAAGTTTTCTGTGAGGGCTCAGAAGCAGATCCTGGTTTATAGCACAAGGTATGTGATAGCACCATGTTAAGATCAAGGGTTATTGAGTCTTAGCAAGGAACAGGTTTATCATGGAAGATGGCAGACCAACAATGGGTTGCACATACTGTCAGTGTGATAGGAACAATAACCAAATGTGAAAGTCCTTCTTCAATGCTGGTTTGCCATCTTTGTGAGATAGTCCTTAGTTTCCTCCTTCCTTCCTTCCTTGCCTCTGCTCTGTATCTACTTTCTGGATAAATTAAATGCATCATTTCCTATCTTCCTAACTGACAAGGAATAACCCTTCAGTTCACTTCTGTATATGAATAGTCCCTTTAATTCGATTTTCAGTTTATTTCTAAACAGGAAAATATTAGTATAGGCAGAATAAGCTTTGCTTTTTGGGAATTCTTTTTGAGTGTATATCTCATGGATATGGTGGCCTGAATGTATAGTTTATAAGACTAATGCAATGCAATTCTTGTTCAAATTCCCTTTTCTAGACAACCTTTAAATGTATACTTTCATTTTTACTTTGGCAACTCTATGTGAGAGCCCAGATGTCTTTGGCTTTCTCTCTGCTGTCACCAGGCAGCAGCCATTTGACTCACGGCCTGAACTTTTCCCATCTTAGCCAGTCATTAAGAAAGCTAATGCCTTTGTTTTTTCCTCTTCTGACCTCCTTCTCCTTTCCATTATTTAGTTTTGTCTACAAGTCTGAGTGCAGGAGGGCTGCCAATTCAGGATTGTGCTGCGCCCTAGGTTTCCAGGCTTAACCCCGAGGCCCAGGCATGATCCCTGGTGATGACATTAAGGGTTGTGCATTAAGTACAAACCACAGCTTAAGTTTCTCCCTGTTAAAACTAATTTTATTAGTTTTCTTTTGTGTCTGTAGCAAAGGAAGAACAAGGAAATGATGGAGCCACTGCACTGAGAAAGTGGCAAAATGCTAAGAAGGGATAGAGAAAAGACAGAACTACTCAACATCTCCTTGGCTTCATTCTTTCCCCAAAAGAAAAACTGTGTTCAGCCTGGGGAAAATGGAGCTCTCAAATCTGGTAAAAGTCATTTTAGATTCTGATACTGTAATCTTGGGCATTAGGTACCCCCCCCCCCAAATTTGGTGCTATCTACAAATATTGTAAGTGTCCCCTCTTTTCCATTGATAAGTATGTTGAATAGTATTATGCCTGTTGTAGCCTGGTCAAAATGGTCCAAAGATAAGGAAGGAGATGCTGGGATAGATTGAGAGGCCCCCAAGGAGGAGAGAAGTGGCCTAGAGAGAGTTGTTTTGGAACCTCCTGGCAGTTCCCACAAGACGAGAAAGCAACATCAGTTCTCATGGGAACCTGCCAGAAGTGCAGGCTGAGAGGAATGTGGGAGACAAATTTTTGTCTAGGTCAAGGTGCTTGGAACTGCCAAGACAGAGCATGCAACAAAGACAGACTCACTTTCCCCAGAGGCTTAGTGATAAGGAGAGAAAAAGTAGGTGTGTGAAAAATGATGTTATGGGAGAGTTTGAGACCTTTTAAAGTGGTTCCTGCTGGTTAATCCTTTGTGAGAACAATGTTGTATTCAGACAGCTCTCGGTTTTTGGGTCCTATGTTATTGGAATTCATGTCTTCAAGTTTCTAAGTTTGTTCTTGATTCTAGATCATGTGTGGCGTAGGTTGCCTGTCTTGGATTCATGCTCTCTTGTTTAGAGATATTTCTGTGGATTGATTCTGGAGTCTGTATTAGAAAGGATTTCAGACTCTCAGCTATCTTTTGAACTTTGATTCTCTCTTTTGAATTCGCTTATTCTTCATATACTCTTCTTTAAATAAACTTTTACTTACTGGATTATCTAGACAGAGTGTGGTTTGTGGTGAAAAGGTGTTCTGGGCTCTAGTGTAACAATGCCCTGGAGATATAATTTCTGTATTATCTTTTCATATCCTTGCATATAGTACATTTGGCATTTTAGACTTGAATTCATTTAGAGTAGCCAGGTATTCCTGTACTAATTCTTTCTCTATTCCATGCTGTATTTCCCATATGGCATCATCTGCTCCATTTTCCCCAGGTTGAACACTGTTTTCCTTTTGGGGAAAGAATCATGTAAAAAAAAAAGAGAGCTTAAATAGTTCTGTCTTTTCTCAGTACCCTGTTAACATTTTGCCACCTTTTGCTCTTCCTATTTCTACCATCATTTCAACTGTGAAGCAACTTTCCAATCCAGCCTACCTGTCTGAATGTATATTCCCCTATGAACCATCTAGGAGGTTAATATTACCTGGGGAGGCCCTGCTCTTGGTCCCACCTTCTTCGCAAATGCGGTTGGTGGGGATGAGAGACAGGGGCTTCTCAGTGGTGGCCCCTTGGTTGTGGAACTCCTCCCTAGTAATGTCATGACAGCCCCCTCCATCCTAGTGTTTAGAAAAAGAGTCAAAACCTGGTTCTGGGAGCAGGCATTTGAAAGATAGAACACCACAGGAATGTTTAATATGGGAATGTGTATTTGATGTCAAAATGGTATTAGACTCTGATGCTGGATGACATGATTTACTGAATGTATTATAAATTATGATTTTATGCTTAAACTTATGCTTTTAACTGTTCTTTGTATGTTTTAAAGCACCATGGAGGTGTGATTGTAAACCGCTTTGAATCCCCCTCAGGGTAGAGAAAGGTGGGGTATAAATAAGGTAAATAAATAAATACATAAACTTCTTTGGGAAATGCCATCTGATTTATCTGAACACCATAAAATAGACACAACTGGTTAAATAAAAGTTTGGATAAATTATTTAGAAGATATCGTTGTAGTTCAGCCAGCTGAGGATGATGATGAAGGGTTTGGGGGTGCAGTGCCTGCAGTGCCTAATGCTTCTGGAGGTGCTCAGACAGATGGGATGTTGGAACAGGATGATGATTTCCCGGTTGGGAGAATGGAGGGGGGATTCGGTTAATTCTTTGTGTGAAAACGAAACTTTTTTAGAAGCTGACAGGCAGAGAAGGGAGGAAGGGGGTTTGGACAGAGATTCAAGGCTGCTCCTGCAGGGGAAGATTTCCAGGTGCTAGCCGAGATATGGGAAAAGGAGGCAGAAGCTGAATGAGACTCCTCAAGGCCAACAGAATGCTTTCATGCATTTCTGTCCTTAATAAGGAAAAGAATAGCTCTCAGGTCTCAGATTAAGCAATGTAGCAGATAGAGAAAGAAGTCCTTGCCTTGTTCTTGGTCTTATCTTAGCTTCAAGCCAAATTTCCTAGTCAAGTTTTCCTACCAGTCTTGGGGATTTTACCATGG
This sequence comes from Anolis sagrei ordinatus, assembly GCF_025583915.1. Taxonomy (NCBI): domain Eukaryota; kingdom Metazoa; phylum Chordata; class Lepidosauria; order Squamata; family Anolidae; genus Anolis; species Anolis sagrei. The sequence goes on from NW_026844366.1 coordinate 340,251,142, forward strand.
ACTCAAGCTCATGTTTTGTTCTTTGTTTCTTGGACTGCTCAACCTCATTTTATTCCTTGTTTCTTGGATTAATCAAGCTCATGTTTGTTCCATGCACCTTGGATTAATATTCATGCTTTAACCTTTGCATTGGAGATTTATCTCTGGCTTTTGGGATTCCTTCTCCAGTATCTTAACATATTTGGATTTTTTACTCTTTTACTATGTGTGCTTTATCAATAAACTGCTTGGCTTCCTGGTGAGTGCTTGAGAGCAAGGTGAACTCTAGCTGAGGTGCAACAGATATACATTTGAATTTCTGTACTATAATGCATTGCTACAATTTACAGACTTTCTATGGAAAATATGGTTCTCCAAAATGAAAGGAAATGAATTTTATCTTGTTCACAAATACAGAGGTCTTTCAAGCATTGTGCATTAGAAAAATGCCACGGTTACCTGACATGACAGTATGTTTAGGACAAGCTGAACGCATTATAGTGAAATTACAGATATAAAAAAGGTTCCAGAGAAAGAAGAGGAGAGCGGGCACACATGCATACACGCATACACACACACACACACACACACACAAGCATTGAACAACTGCAAGGAGGGAAAGGCTTTCTTATCATCAAATATTTGTGGAATATTAGCAGCTGTACCTGACTGGACAAATTGTAGCATGTGGCCCTGAAGTCGGTAATTTAATAAATCAAAAAAGGATGAGAAGCATAAAAGAAGCCTTGGAAGTCTGCAACAAAAATGCCAATGTAGGTGTTTGACAAAGAGCTGGAAGGTGGTGGGAAGCAAATAAACAATTGACCAAGTAAAAGGAAAATCACAACAGAATTGAATTTCTGTGAACTGGCATTTTCATTGGATCTTTCCAGTCAAACTTTTGGGCTTTTTGGACTTTAGCTCCAAAAAACCCAAAAGGCTGAGAAATCTGGGAGATAAATCCAACACACCTGAAAGATGAAAGTTTGTGAACCACTGTTTCAATGACTGTGTAGAAGAGGTGTACTTTATTGTTGTTTGCATGACAACATCTGCTCAAATTTCTTCTTCTATACAACCATTAAAGATACAGGGGATGGCTCTAGTTTTTATTATGGAAACTCTGCCCACTTAATGTTTTTTAGCAGTGGTTCAGCATTCTCTATTTGGAACATTCTTAACAAATAAGGCATTTGAATGATTCAATGCTGGTTTGTCTGCCTTGTGTGATAAAGACCTAAGTGATCCTGGTAGATCATTACTGAAAATACATAGTTAAATATGTATTTTTGAACTAATGCAAGGTAATATCACACAGCAGATAATTATGAAATATTAATTACTGATATGCCCACTGTTGTTCTAATCTCTTTTGTAGTTCATCTGACTATATATGAATCTGAGATAAGACCCCATGAAGCACTGACTGAAAACTGAAATGAAAATGTAAAGGCATCTGAAAGAGCAGCACTTTTCCCGTGATGCCTTTAAAAACAGTTTGAGGTAATGGGCTAATCGGATTAGTGTATGGATGTGCTGTTCTAACATTCTGAACAATCATCAAATTTCCATGACCAATTATGACTAATCAGCAGATAAATGAAATTAATGCAGAACTAATTACTTTCTGAACACGCGGTACTCAAGAATGTCTTCTTTGTACTACAACAAGGGCTATTTCTTTTCGTACCCCTCTGACAATAATGGTACCCTTTTGTTGAATTGATAACGATTGTCTTCTAAAATCCATTTCCTAACATGCTTCCTTCTGTGTCACCATCCTATGGCTTTGCAGTTTATTTGTTTATTTATTTATCGTGTCAGGATCAAACCAAGACAGTTGTATTGCATAAAAAAAACAGACAAACAAGGCTTTGCAGTACACCCACACAACTATGTAGCAGATTGAAACACATCTGGATTTAAAGGAATATTGTATTTTCTATCATATTTCCTTCCACAACTTGGGAACATCAGTAGACTATAACTAATTGTTTGTCCTTTCCCCTATTTAATTCTGGAGTGATTAAAATCAGCAGAAGTCCAGGGGACAATTCCATCAGGAAGCTAAGTGCTTACTAGCAAGTCAAAATGATTCCCTGGTACATATTCATTACTTAGGAAATAAGGTCACAATTAAAGATGCAGTCATTATCTGAAGCCTTTGATCACTGAAGAAAAATAAGTATATTAATAGGAAGTGAAAAGTACACCTGAAGAAGTTATCATAAGTAAAAAGCCCCTACCCTAGAAACCTTTAAAAAGAACCTCAAAACCTGGCTCTTCCACTGCGCATTTGATGAATAGATTTACATCCTCACACTAGTGTTTAGCTTCAACGTTTTTTGTTATTGGAGTACATTTCCCCCTATGGGAAAGCTTGGCTCCACAACCTCCCCTATAATGAGCTCTCCTCCGCAAATAATCTGTCTTTGTTTTATCTTGCCTGAGTTTTTAATCTGTTTTTAACCAGTTTTTCTTTTATCCATTACATGTAGTTTGCCCATGTTATTGTGATTGTGCTTATTGTAATCTTATATTGCTATGTTGTCATTGTTTTATGTAATTGTATTATTGTTGTTCATTATGTGTGTTTTCAGTTTCATTTTATGTAATTGTTGTTTTGGACTTGGCCTCATGTAAGCCGCACCAAGTCCCCATTGGGAAGATGATGGCGGGGTACAAATAAAATGTATTATTATTATTAAAAAGAAGAAAGGAAGGCAGTATTGTACAATAACATTGTGTTATCAAGACAACTGTCATTGAATAATTGTACAATTGGAGGTAGAAGAATTTCTGTTTGATTTTGTACTTATTTCAATTACTTAGATCTTATATTCTTTGTAAATCTCAAATCGTTGGTCTTAATGCTCTCAATCAGGGCTTCTCAAGCTTTCAAAGGCAAGGGCCAGTTCATGATCCATCAGACTGTTGGGGTGCCAGACTATAGTTAAAAATGAATGAATTTCTATGCACATTGCACATGTCTTACTTGTAGTGCAAAAAAGAGAGGGAGCAATACAATGTTTAAAATGACGAACAATTTTAACCAACACAAACTTTCCAATATTTCTATTGGAAATGTGGGCCTGCTTTTGGCTGATGAGTGAATCAAGTTAATTAGGTCTATTGTTGTTGTGTGCCTCCAACTGATTTCAGACTTAGGGCGACCATTGGGTAAATGACTTTGGAGGGCCACATTCGGTCCACAGATCTTCGTTTGGGGACCCGATCTACATTTTGCTTTCCTCAGCCTATGAGCTTTTTACCTCTTAGGTCACTTTTAACCTCAGTTCTCAGCTGTATGGATTTTCATGAAATCATGGAAATACAAGGAACCACAAGTGCCATCCAGTCCAACTCCCTACACAACTAAAGCAGTCCCCAAAATATCCATTCAATCCCTGATTAAACATACCCAGAGAAGGGAAGTTTGCCAAACTCCCCCCTTGAACAGCTCTCAATTCTTCCTAATGTTTAGATGGGTTTTATTTTATTTTATTTTGGAGTTCTAAGTTCTAGAGTAGCAAGTCAACAAGCGCATGCAATCTTCTACATGAGACATTCCTTCATGTATTTTAAAATGGCCAACATATTATGTTTCAGTCTTCTTCAGAATAAAAATACCCTGCCCTCTAAGGCATTTCCCACAAGATTTGGTTTCCAGACCACTGACCACCACAGTCACCTTCTTCTGAACACAATCCATCTTGCCAAATATCTTTCTTGAACTCTGGTGCCCAAAATTGGGCACAATATTCCAGGGAGTCGGATTGAAGCAGAATGGAATAGGGTAAGTGAAGGAGAGAAATTTTGATCATAACAAAGCATTCAGTCTCTCCAGGGTGGCAGGATCAGTCTCTCTCAAAGAGAGTGAAAGAAAACCTGTGAGCAACTTATTAGGCAGGGAAAACTGAGGATTTATTTAGCAAGGAAGAGGAAACATACATTCTAAATCAGTGGTTCTTAACCTGTGAGCCATGAGGATGAAAATCTGGTCTGCGAGCCTCCTTCCTTTTTATATTTTATTTTATTTTATTTCTGCTCTTTTCATGCCACCTGCCACTTCTTCCCTGTTGCTGACCATGGCATATGTTCTGTATCAGAAACTAGAGCTGATGTGATCTATCCAATACAATTTTCTGAATCAGCACCCCAAACCAAATCTAAAGTGACCAAATACTGATTTGTAACCCTTTTGGAACTAATGTTGGAGAGTGGTGCTTGGTCAAAGTGGTCCCTGGTCAAGTACTCCCTGGTCAAAAAAAAAAAGGTTGGGAACTACTGTTCTAAATGGTCAAACACTTTAGCATACCTAGAATATACAATACAAAGAACAGAGCCCGGTATAGTCACCAAAGGTGATCCTATCATTGAGGACCAGTTTCTAGCTCCTTACTATGTTTAAAGCAGAGGTGGGTAAATACTTTTATGTCTGCAAGATGGTGAATCTGCTCTAGGTATTACTTAAAAAATTAAAAGTATTGACCAAGATTCAGAATGTATTTTGTTCATATTGGAGAAAAGTTTTAAAATTTGAACTAAACCTTTTCTCCTTTTAACATTTGGATTAAAACCAAAACGATCCCACCTACATCTTGAGATCTTTCCCAGGTCCATCTGAGGAGCGCAGAAGATGAACTGGTGGCTGCTCAGAGGCTCTGGAACTCCCTTTTTCAAGAGGTCCACATGCACCCTGCTTACTGTAGACAAGTAAATACTATTTTTGTTGCAGCAGGCCTTGGGAATTAACTGCTTTGTGGCAAAGCAACCTCCATGTGCTGTGTTGCTTATATTTACTGCTCTTTTTTCAATTATCTGTCTTTAGTTTTATTGGTAGTTTAATTATATTTTAATATTTCTGTAATGCATTTTTAAGCTTTTTTAGCTGTTTCAACTTTTTGTAAACTGACCTGAGTACCAGACTGGTTAAAGGTGGGAAAGAAATAGGGAGGAAGGGAACAATGAAAAGGGGAAAGGTGGTGGGGGGTGGGGGAGAAGGAGAGAAAAGAAATAATAATAATAATAATAATAATAATAATAATAATAATAATAATAATAATAATATGTTTTTAAAATAATAAACATTGGCAAAGTCACGATCTATCAACTGCAAAAGKCCACCTTACTTGGATCTGGGTGCATAATTCGAAAATACATCACACAGTCCTAGACGCTTGGGAAGTGTTCAACTTGTGATTTTGTGATACGAAATCCAGCATATACATCTCATTTGCTGTGACATACTGTGTTTTTGTGTCAGTATAATAATAATCAGATCAGACTCATTGACCTACTAGTCCAACACCATGGAATCTGTCACTTATTGATGGTGCAAATTGAACTTCATTTATAAGTTCCCATTTATGGAAAACTACTGTAGGGATTTTGGTAGGATGTAACATGATTTTGGTATGGTGACACTGGGCTTACACTAGTCTGAACACAGACTGTTTCCATCATGCTGCATAACCAAGCAGTGCCATCATCATAAGAACTTAATGATGAATAAAACATTTTCTCTGTTTTGATCAGAGAAAGTATAGCGAGGCATTCTTCACCTCTTCTTCACCCTAAAAAAACCTGAAGAGGAGAGACAAGACAAGAGGTTATGCACCCGAAGGAATGTTGATTCAACCTTCTGGGACTGTCTGCATAAATCCAGTGGGAGTAACTGACTAGGCTCTGTAAAACAAACCTTCACTTGGAAAGTGTACAATAATACCTGGTGTTTGAGAGTTTACATTCCTTTGAGATGAACAATGTCTTCTTTATACATTAAGTTGATCCAATTTATCAGGTAGACATATTTATATTTGGAATACATATTAATCCAAGATTGGATAGGTGCATTTTTGTAATCTAATGCTGTAGGATTTATGTGGTAAGGTGCCAAATAGTTGCCTTTTGTCTTTTTTCAGTTCACCATCCTTATCATCTCTGAAACATGCTTAAGGGATACTTTTAACCCAAGAAAAAAATCTCTTTGAGAAAAAAGATATCAGATATAGGCAGTCATTGATGTGTGGTTGAGCTTAGCTAGCTACATGTCCTCAGATAACAGATGAAACAATGTCATGTGCACCACAAGGCATTGGACTAGAAATGGGAAAATATAGATTATGGGCCACATGTTTTGTAGCTCCCAGCACAAAGACTCCCAAAATATCCACAACTTCATCAGAAAATCTCTGCCTTGCCTCCTTCTCATGTAACAACAACAACAACAACAACAACAACAACAATAACAACAATTTTATTCTTGTATCTCATCTCCATCTTCCAGAAGGGACTCAGGGTGGCTTACATGGGGACGAAGCCCTATATAAACAAAGATTAAAGTATCACAATTAAAAACATATAATAGTAAAATGTATAAAAACGGTAAAACCAATAAAATGTAAGACATCATAAAACATAAACTAAACATCAAACCATCAGTAGCCAAGAAAAGTGGGCATGTGCAGATGTGGGACTAATAGGACAGGACAAGGGCTTGTGCTAACACAAACTGTAGGGTCGAGGCTAGGAGTAAAGTGCTGGAGATCCAACCAAAAGATTAGAGCTAGGCAGACTTAATCAGTAGCTAAAACAACTTACCTACTTATCCACTTACCTAGACATCAGAACCAGAAATGACTCCTGGTTCCAATTGTCAGCCAAAAATTCAACAGCATGGCCTGCCACAGCTGCTTACCAGTACAACAAATTGACCCTGTCTTAGGTACAAGATATGGAAATAAACTTTAACAGCATATTCACAAGACTTTCCCCATATTTTCATATTTTGGAAATGTTATTTTTATATATACCCCAGCTCTCAGAATGGAAGACTGGGGGATTCTAGAAGTTAGGGTCCAAAAGAGTAACTTTTCCAAGTTCTGATTCTTAACTTACTGTTTATGACCGCCAGTAGAGTTGTTCCCTTCCAATCTACTGAACTCATTAGCTTAGTCAGTTTGAGAAGAACCGCATTCCAGAAGAATGAGCCAAGCTCTCTTTGATGTCAGGCCATTTGGGAATCAGTGCTGGAAGACTGCATAAATTGGCTTCAGCACACAATTAAAAATAATAATAATAATTCAAGGATGCCCTTGTCCTCAGTAGCTTAAGGACAGCAAACCCATTTGTTTGTGAATTTCTCTCTTTCAATGTTGTTACATAATAATTGATCTGAGGCCCATTTTACTTTGCTTTGCTGATGTGGCCATGTGTCATTCACCCATCACTTAAAATCACATGTGGCTAAATAAATCGTAGTTGGCACTTGCACTGGCACTCCAGCATGGCTGGGAGGAATTAACTGACACTCGAAGGAACAGCTGCCCACTTTTCCTATGGCTTCAGGCTTGAAATGAGAAAAGACAACAACTTCATTGGCTCAACATTCAATCCCATTGTAGCCGATGGGGAACATCAGTGGTCCTCAGGAGATCCAAGGGGGTTAACCCTCCATTTGTCATCTTTGCTGCTGGCACAAAGAACAACAGTTGCCAGTAGCAGAGGGAGAGGACAAGACTGAGTTATTTCACATCCCACGATGCTGGGTTGCAAACTGTGTGACTCCAAAAATGGACCAAGGCATTTTTGCAAATCATATCTTCTGAACTGGAAGTAACTGCAGTTCCAAACTTTGCCAAGGCTGTGATTTATGTTGAAAATGTGGACACACGTCACAGCTATAAAATAAGTTTCATTTGTGAGGAAATGCACGAGGTGCACAGCAAGGGAAAGCAGCACACCTCTTTAGCTTAGGCATTGGGAATGGGCACATGTAGTCCAGAGCCATTTATGTAGTTCCTAAGACTTCATAATTTTCAAAGCACCCAAGTGTCCTCAAATGCCTTCTAGAGAAATATTTTGACACATTTTTGCCACTCTGGAATATTTTAGGTCCAAAGATAACCTTACAAAGAAGAGGAGGAGGAGGAGGAGGAGGAGGAGGAGGAAGAAGAAGAAGAAGAAGAAGAAGAGAACAGGAAATGACTTCTAGTCACTTTCTATTGTCAACAAAGCCCTAAAAGTGTCCATGGGAGCCCAACAGCATCACAAAAAAGTCTCTAAGCTCTTAGAAAATACTAGCTGTCCCCTGCCACGCGTTGCTGTGGCCCTGTCTGTTGATCTGGAAAATAAAGTAATGAGAAAGTGGTGGTTTCTAATATATGTAATTTCTTTATGCTTGTGGGTAAACGATATTTCTTGCTGTTTCTTTGTTAGTGTTGATGTGGAGAGTGTCTGGTTTGCCCACCCTGGAACATGCAACATGGAAATTGTCCTTCTTTAAGGGTCCCTTTCAAATCTATGATACTATATCTGTGTGTGTGTGAATCATATCTATCTATGTATATGGCTGGATGGCTCTTTGTCAGAAGGACTTTGATTATGTTTTCTTGCCCTGATGAAGGGAGTTGGATTGGATGGCCTTAAGTATTTTCTGTTGGTCATGGGGGTTCCATGTGGAGGTTTGCCCTAATTCTGTTGTTCGTGGGGTTCAGAATGCTCTTTGATTGTATGTGAACTTTGAATCCCAGTGACTACAACTCCCAAATGTCAAGGTCTATTTCCCCCAAACTCCACCTGTGTTCATATTGGGTGCTTGTGCCAAGTTTGGTCCAGATCCATCATTGTTTGAGTCCACAGTGCTCTCTGGATGTAGGTGAACTGCAACTCCAAAACCCAAGGCCAATGCCCACCAAACCCTTCCAGAATTTTCTGTTGGTCATGGGAGTTATGTGTGCCATGTTTGGTTCAATTCCATAGTTGATGGAGTTCAGAATGCTCTTTGATTGTATGTGAACTGTAAATCCCAGCAACTACAACTCCCAAATGACAAAATCATAATTTTTGGAGTGATGGTCACTCCTTGGATTGTGAGACATTTTGTTGCCAAATTTGGTGTGATTTTGTTCATTGGTTCTTTTGTCTTTAAGGTACTCATTATGCACAGAGCATTTTTATATATAGATTGGTGGCCACTTGGAGGAATATTTTTGACCTGTTTTGATGTATGTTCTACCAATACCAATACCAGCTGTAACCTTTCTGCCCCAAGACAACTGATAACATTAGTCTACGATGCCAGTACAAATTCTAGAATCTACAAGACTGATAGCTGCTAGTGGCCAGACCCACTACATCACCCACCTATGGAGTTGCTCTTATTTCAATAGACTTCAGAGATAGACAACAGGTTTGATAGCCCCAGGACTGCAGAAACAGGCAAGGGCTTGAGACATGAAAGCTGTCATACAAGTATGAAAAGATGGTCTATTGAACTCACAGCCTAGGAGGGCAGCCTGTATGGGGACTTGTCTTGTCATTTCAGGAGATCTAATATTTTTTCAATCCTTCTGTCCACCAAAAACTTAGCAGTGTTTTTCTTTTTGTTATCAACAGCTCTGCAGTCCAGGTTTCCCTTGTAGCTATGATCAGGCATTCTGTTCCCAAATTATTTTTTCATCCTTTTCCCAAATGTATAGCATTACAGTAACTTGAAACATCAGTTCAGCATTTAAAAACACAGTTGAAGCATCCAAAGTAAAGAGGAATGCAAAGTGACCAAAGGAATGTGAAAATATAAAAAAAATATCATTTCTAGAAGTGAGCGATTTTGAATGCCTCATCCTCTGCAGTACTAGAAATTTAAGGAAGTGAGGAAAGAAATTGAGGGAAAATATATATAGCCATAAGATCTAGATGGATGGATGGATGGATGGATGGATGGATGGAGGGAGGGAGGGAGGGAGGGAGGGAGGGAGGGAGGGAGGGAGGGAAGGAAGGAAGGAAGGAAGGAAGGAAGGAAGGAAGGAATGCAGGCAGGCAGGCTATTCACTTCTGACTCAATTTTTTAAAATGAAAGCAATCATTTTTTATTTATCTCCCACTGGCCTTAAAATTGTGAAAGCAAAAATGTTAATATAGTTCTTTATTGAATTTATGTCCTGCCTTTCTATCCAAAATGGGAGTCAAGGCAGCCTATGGTTATATCGACTAAAAAGTATGATTAAAACACAAAACAAAATGAAAGATTCAAAGGGAGTTAAACTGGAGGGACAGTTTTAATTAATTAAAAGCATTGATGAAAAACACATTTTGAAGGGGAATATGGCACCCAGTTGTTAACAAACAACTTCCTCAGCAATTAGTCCATTACCAAAAGCTTGTCAATTTGTTTTTTAAAGCTGTTTTTAGCTGTTAGAAGGACAGGAAAGTGGCTAGCATCAGCTGCTTTAGTAGGAACAGCAACTGAAAAGGTATTGTCTCACATTTCAATCACTTCAGGACTCCACAATCCATCTTCAAAAATATAGAGAATTTAACTGTCAAACTATACATGTTATTTCCCAATATCTCAGTCATATGATGAAAAGGGTCATGTATCCCATCCTTTATCCAAACATCTCAGAGTGGTGTATGATACAATCAATTTTTTTGTCATGTCAGGAGTGACTTGAGAAACTGCAAGTCGCTTCTGGTGTGAGAGAATTGGCTGTCTGCAAGGATGTTGCCCAGGGGATGCCCGGATGTTTTGATGTTTTCTCATCCTTGTGGGAGGCTTCTCTCATGAGGAGCTGGAGCTGATAGAGGGAGCTCATCCGTGCTCTCCCCAGATTCGAACCTGCGACCTGTCGGTCTCCAGTCCTGCCGGCACAAGGGGTTAACCCACTGCACCACCGGGGGCTCCTATACAATCAATTAAAGATATGTAAAATGTTAAAATAATAATAAAAAATCATTATTTATTTATTTATTTATTTATTTATTTATTTATGACATTTATAGCCCACCTTTCTCAACCATATGGCGACTCAAGGGGGGTTACAAATTGGCACGATTCAATGCCATGCATTCATAAAAGTGTGATTAAAAACAATCAACATAACAATATAAAAACATATATAAAAACCATTAAAACATGTAGTCACTGATGTCATCTTGTTAAAATTGTTTTCCAGTAACATTGTCTGGCCATTCCATGTTCATCATTCATAGTTTCATGTTATCAATTCCGCTGCATTATCAACAGCTTGCTCAAAAAGCCAAGTTTTTACCTTTTTTCAGAAAGTCAGGAGGGAGGGGGATGATCTAATATCCCTGGGGAGGAAGTTCCATAGCTGGGGGGCCACCACTGAGAAGGTTCCTATCCCGTCTGATCTTAGAAGCTAAGTAGGCTTAGCCCTTGTTAGTGGTTGGTTGTGAAATTGCCAATGAATGCTGGGTGCTGTAGGCTATATTCTAGAGAAATGAACTGGCAAAACCACCTCTGGGTCCCCATCTACACTGCCATATAATGCGGTTTCAGAATGCAGTTTTACTTTTTAAAAGCTCATATAAACAGAATGAACTGGGAAGCCCCGACACTCCAGCACTGTAACTGGAGGTCAGCTGTTACCAACAGTGCTATGGATTTTGAAGAGGTAGGAATAGAGGGTGAAAGGGGAAAACATGCCAAGAGGGAAGTACCTCAAGGAAACTCTTATTGTGACTGCCTTCCACCTGGAAATCTATGTCCTTCTTGTGAAAGACCATGTGGATCCAAAATAGATCTTCACAATCATTTACCGATCTACTGCCAATACTCTACCTCTGGAAGGCAATCATACTCAGTCACAAGTGATCACCCATGATGATGATGGCAGTGTGGACTCACATAATCCAGCTCAATGCATTTGAATTGCATTCTGAAACTGCATTATATGGCAGTGTAGATGGTGCCTGAGTTTTCTTTGTTTAAGAAAATCCTATGGAATTTTTGGGGTCACTATAAGTTAACAGATGACTTGAATGTACATACACATACAAAAGCTGCACAGACTGTGTAAATGACAGAAGTGACACAGTGGTCAATCTAATTTTTTAATGAGATGCCTTGTTGGAGCAAAGGCATAGTGTATTTGTGTGTGTGCATACAAATTACATTTGTTATTGGCACAAGATGCCACGTTTGAGCATTCTTCCCAACTGTCCTGTATTGTGCATCATTTTGGGTCCATTTGAAACAAATGTTAACTGGATTAGTAGGCAGATGAGGCAGGTAAAGCTGTTGCTGATTAACTGTGGTGTGACAATTTTAATCAGATAGTTTTAATCAGAGAGGGTGTATTCTCATCAGTTCCCCTGTGTGTTGGGACTGATGTGTCATTTTGCTTTGGGAAACATTCTGGAAAGTAAAAAAAAATAGATATATACTAGGGTTGGATAGGTTCACTCGAATGTGGAGTAATTCAGAAAAAAATCAGATGTTTTTGCCTTCCCAAGGACTTCCGCCATGTTTCCGCAAGGCTTTAGTCCACTATAGTTTCAACTCACCTTGCGCGATTGATTTGAGAGATGCGGAAGTGAGTCGGAACTATGATGAAGTGTTTTTAATGCAACTAAGCCTACTGGGAGGCGAAGCCTAAGCTGCTTGCCTCCCTGCCAATCAGGGGTTACATTTTGGGGAGGGGAGGGGTTTGCAGCATCTGGCAGCCATTGCTGTATAAACCCAAGTACATGGCTGGAAAGCTCATTGGAAGTCAGGGAAGGGAAAGGGGAGGTTGGACCTTTGTTGCTACTGCTTGTTGCTGTTGTCTTCTCTAAGCTTTCCTTTCTTCTCATGATGTGGCCAAAGTACTTCATCTTTACCTCTACTATCTTTCCCTCCGATGAGCAGTTGGGTTTTATTTTCTGAAGTATGGACTGGTTGGATCTTCTCACGGTCCAAGGTACTCTCAGAACTATCCTCCAACACCACAGTTCAAAAGCATCTATCTTCCTTCACTCAGCCTTCCCTAAGGTCCAGCTCTCACATCCGTAGGTGACTATGGGGAATACATTGCTTTTACTATGCAGATCTTTGTTGCCAGTGTGATGTCTCTACTCTTCACTATTTTATTGCAATTGGTCACTGCTCTCCTCCCAAGAAGTAAGTGTCTCCTGATTTCCTGGCCACAGTCTGCATCTGCAGTAATCTTTGCACCTAGAAATACAAAGTCTGTCACTGCCTCCATGTTTTCTCCCTCTATTTCCCAGTTATAACTATAGGTATCTTAAAACATTTACAAGTCTCATTTTTCAATTCTGAAATAATGTGTATTTTCTTAGTTATTTATCTTATGCATTTATTTTTGTCATTTATATGGCTCTATTGCAACAATGATGGTTCCCCAGTATAATCTTTGTGCATATTCCAGTCCTTTGTTAAATAAAATTATCCTTTTGATGTGAATTGCTGGCTCCAGTCTGTTTCAAGCTACACTGTAGAATTAATGCATGTTTGATGAGGCAACTACACTATTTGGCAGAGAAAATTAAAGACCTTGTAAAACTGCAACTCCTATGATCTCAACTATGGCAGTTAAAGTGGTGTTAAACTGCATTAATTCTATTGTGAAGCTTCACCCTTCGATGAACGACGGCCAGGATGATAAGACCTGTGCATATGCTCAAGAACATGAATGAATTATAACATATGCTCTAAAACAGTATTTCTCTACTTGGTGGTCAGGACCCGGGGGGGGGGGGTCCCAAGGGAGGTGTCAGAGGGGTTGCCCAATACCATCAGAAAACACAATATTTTCTGTTGGTCATGGGGATTCTGTGTTCGAAGTTTGGCCCAATTCTCTCATTGGTGGGGTTCAGAATGCTCTTTGATTGTAGGCAAACTATAAATCCCAGCAACTACAACTCCATTTTGGCGGGAAGCCTTAGCATCGAATGGTTGTGTTGTTATAGTGCGAAGTTTGGAAACCTGCACAGACAGTCAGTCAATGCAACTTAAGCAAGGTCTTTTTTCCCCAAACTCCACCAGTGTTCACAGTTGGGCATATTAAGTATTTGTGGCAAGTTTGCTCCAGATCCATCATTGTTTGAGTCTGCTGTGCTGTCTGGATGTACAAGGTGAACTACAACTCCAAGACTCAAGGTCAATGCCCACCAAACCCTTCTAGTATTTTATGTTGGTCATGGGAGTTTTGTGTGCCAAGTTTAGTTCAATTCCATCATTGGTGGAATTCAGAATACTCTTTGATTGTAGATTAACTATAAATACCAGCAGCTACAACTCCCAAATGACAAAATCAATCCCCTCCGACCCCACCAGCATTCAAATTTGGGCATATTGAGTATTTGTGCAAAATGTCATCCAGTGAATGAAAATACATCCTGCATATCAGATATGACATGTATCTGATATGTATTTACATATTACATATTTAAAATACAATTCATAACAGTAGTAAAAATATAGTTATGAAGTAACAATGAAATAATTTTATAATTGAGGATCATCACAACATGAGGAACTGTATTAAGGGGTTGCGGCATTAGGAAGGCTGAGAAACACTGCTCTAAAAGCACATACAGTAACAGTAAATTAGCATACATTTCATCCATTATTTCATGAATGGCTACCATGATTGTGGCTAATATGCAGATGTCTTTCATTTTAAACAATTAGCAAAGCAATTAATGAATGTGGAGTCACTAAAGGTTATTTAGTGAATAGCCAAAGTGTTCTCTTCTTTTACAACATAACTTTCCTTATATCTTTTCTTCTGCAACATGCCATTAAATCCAGTACTAGATTTACCCGTAGTATTAGATTTACACAAGGACCCTGAGGCTTTGAGAAAACCACATTTTGGAGTTTCCTTCCTTCCTTTTTTAATTTTTATTTCTATTGAAAAAAACAGCAATTCGTTTTCTTTTGGGCTCTCTATGTATTCACTTTAAAACAGACCACAAAATGGGAATGAAGTGTCATTTGGTGCCTATTAATTGCCTTGGAGTTCATCCATTCTTTCTAATTATTTCCTAGCATCTGATGTGCTGGAATATGCCACACAGATTTAAGATTATGAGGTCTCCAATGTCCACTCTACATAAATTACCATCAAGTAATTTGGTAGTGTGGGAGGGAAACCAATGAAAGAATTTACCGTTCTGTAGTCTTGTGAATCTATTAAGGGAAATGTAACCATGTGGAGCTGATTATTGTCTGGGGCAATGTTACTTGGAAGACTTTGCAAGGGGAGAAGCAATATGATCATTTGGCTCCAAAACAACCAGGTGGAGCAGAGGTGATGTCATATTAAGGGATGCCACCTGTTCAAATGCCACTGCCACGACACACTGCAAAAGAGGATATAAGGGGATGATAGGGGAATCTACTTTGTGCATAACAGCACGTAGTCTAACACTAACACTGGCAGGGATCACATTGAGAAGGGAAAACATAGGTGACCATCGCTTAAAACAGTGGTTCTCAACCTGTGGGTCCCCAGATGTTTTGGCCTTCAACAGCTGGTAAACTGGCTGGGATTTCTGGGAGTTGTAGGCCAAAACACCTGGGAGCAGTCCAAGCGGACTTTCCTTCATTAATTGTGACGTGTGTTGTGCAACCAGCATACAGGTTCCAGCTATGCGTAGGGTCCCAGTTATCATACTTTTGCCCTGACATCATTTTAAAACCTCACCTTCCCATGGGATCCTATTGATCTTCATGAAACCACAGATGATACAAGAGACAATGAGCCAGGTTAAAATCTTTGCTTTCCATGGGATCCTATTGATCTGCATAGAACCCCAGAGGATACAAGAGAGTGCTGATGGTTGGGCAATAAAACAGGATGGGAAACTTTGATGGTTCCCATTTCACCTGTTTTTCACTTGTAAAGATGTGATTAAAGTGTGATAAGAGGAGACTGAACATGATTGCTGGCCCGTGTTCAGAGTTCCATCCTTACAGGACATTTTAGCCTCTTTTCAACCCTGGAACATGTGATGAGCTCTATGCTTCTCTATGCTTGAAAAGAGGCTGAAGTGTCCTACCAGGGCAAAATTTCTCAATGTGATGTGGTCGATTGCTGGAGTTCCCTGCTTTCAGGACACTTCTTCTTTTCAACCATGCATGACAACCAGAAGTAGTTTGACTCATATGACGAGCTCAGTACCTCTCCATGCTCACAAAGAGGCTAAATTGTCCTACGACTGGGAAATTTCTCAATGTGATAAAGTGGGATAAATATGGCCTGGGGAAAATGTATAGCTCAAGAGTTATTCCTAGAATACTTGAAGACTGTTTAGAGGTAGAGAACCAAACTGTGCAGTGATGCAATGCAGACATGGGAAATGTATAACTTATTCAGATATTCTTGGTCTAGATATTCCATCATTCATTGCTGAGATGCAGAGCCAACCTTAAGAAATGGGGCTACAAAGTGGAATCCACAACATGCGAGTGTGGAGAAGAGCAAACTACAGACCACCTGCTGCAATGCAACCTGAGCCCTGCTACATGCACAATGGAGGACCTCCTTGAGGCAACACCAGAGGCACTCCAAGTGGCGAGATACTGGTCAAAGGACATTTAATCAACTACCAAGCTTGCAAACTCTGTGTCTTTTGTATGTTTCTTTGTTTGTTCTGTCAAAAATGTAATACAACTGTTCAATTGCCTGACACGATAAATAATAAATTCATTGCCATTAACTAGATAGTATAATATTAGTAGGAAAGGGTAAACAAGCCATAAATCCATTTTGTTTTCAATAATATTGGTTGGGAAATGCATGTAACACAGTGAGATACTGTTACATTAATCATCAACCTAAACGACAGAGCCCTATTGGTACCATACATATGTACTTTTCCTGATATTTGCAGTTATACCTTTTGAGGCAGTATAGTGGATGAAAATAACCTAAATACCCTGAAGTCACAAGATCCCAGCTAATCTGAGAAGCTAAACCAGATTAGAGCTGGTTAATACTTGGACGAGTGAATGTAAGGGAATACCAATTGTTGTGGGCTATATTTTAAAGGAAGGTAGTGATTGATTACCTCTTCTGAGAATTACTTGTTTGAGATAAATCCTATGAAATTAATGGGATTGCAACTTGAAAACATGATTTTCCCCTTTATTTTATAATGGATGTAACATGTTCATGCTTGTACAAGCAAGATCTGATGTCATGTATCATGTCCTGCAGTTGATGGTGGTTGGTGGTGGCAGACCTAGCAGTTGGTGATGGAAGGGTTAATCTAAGTATTAGTTCTAAAGGACTGAGTAATTTGTAAGTAACAGTTTACAGGTAAAAGCAGTTAAGAGTGGAGGCATGAAAGGGATAATAATCATCATCATAATAATCTTTATTTCTACCCCGCCACCATCTCCCCGATGGGGACTCGGAGCGGCTTACATGGGCCAAGCCCGGACAACATAATACAGCAATAAAATCAAAACATATACAACAGACAACAACAACATTATCAAAGTGACATTAAAAAGGAAAAAAATCACAAAATAAACATTCCAATAAACACAATCACGGTAGTGATCACAATGGGCCGGCCACATATTCAGGATAAAAACAGTTAACAAAGTGTGATGAGATAAAATAGGAGCAGGACGTTTATATGGAACTCATAAAACACACATCCTATTTGGAGAGCACAAACTCCATTAGCAGAAAACGTTGAGGGGTGCAAAATATCATGCTGTGTACCTACTCACCAAAGGCGCAGCGGAAAAGCCAGGTTTTGAGAGCCTTTTTAAACGTTTCTAGTGAAGGGGCTTTCCTGTTCTCCCCAAGTAAGGAGTTCCAAAGTTGGGGGCCACAGAAAAGAAGGATCTCTCCCTTGTGCCCACAAGACGAGCTTGTGAGATTGGTAGAGGCTAAAGGAGGACCTTCCCCGAAGAACGAAGGGCCCGGGTTGGTACGTGGAGAGAGATACGGTCACGAAGGTAGGCGGGTCCCAAACCATTTAAGGCTTTGTAGGTGATAACCTGTACCTTGAATTGGGACCAGAAAATAAACTGCAGAATAGGTTGCAGCTGGGTGTTATTGGATTTAATTTATTAATTTATTAATTCCATACGCTTCTATCCCGCCCTTCTCCCCACAAGGGAGACTAAGGGCAGCCTCACATAGGCATCAGCGATGCGTACAACATATGCATCATAAGAATAACAGTTAAAACAGTAAAAACATTTTAGAACATTGTACAAATCAACCAATAAATTCATTTAATAATATTAGCATGCCAGTAAAACCAAAAATCAAGCCGGGGAATCCAATATAGCAAACTCAAAGTTCCTTTTCCTGTTTTCACTATCATCTAGTCAAACGCCTGGCTTCAGAGCCAGGCCTTCAGCTGTCTTCTAAAAGGTGGCCAACCTGATATCCTTAGGGAGAGAGTTCCACAGATGGGGGGCCACTGCCGAGAAGGCCCTGTCTCTCGTCCCCACCAACCGTGTTTGCGAGAGTGGTGGGATCGAGAGCAGGGCCTCTCCTGATGATCTTAAGCTTTGTGATGGTTCATAGCAGGAGATACATTTGGACAAGTAATCTGGGCCAGAACCGTCCAGGGCTTTAAAAGTTAAATCCAGCACTTTGAGTTGTGCCTGGAAGCTAATTTAAGAAGCTAACCTTGGGACTGATCTTTGGGAGAAAAGTATTTGTTTTATCTTGGTGGTAGATGCTGCTGGTTTCCCCCCCAGGTTTGTGGATGTTTCTGGATTTTCGGTGTCCTGACTTGTCTCCTTAACTCTTGGAACCTTGAATCTTTAGACTGGATTTTGACTATGGTATAGACTCTTGATCCCTGGACTTTGCTCATTGAACTCATGGCATTTGACCACTGGACTGGAACCTTTGACTATGGTGTAGCGTTTGCTATCACTTTTTGTTTTATATTCTGTGGCTGAGTGTTATCTTTATGTCTTATATTTTGGACTATTAAAACAGCCAGAAAGTAAGTGCTGCTTTAATTAAACTGTTTGATACAAACTGGGTGTTTGTTTGATTCACCTCTGCCTGAATACCGGCAGAGTCCTGGCATCGTGCCACTGGCGCCACAACAAACTAGAGTAGCTTATGGTAATATACATTGCTTTCCTTTTGAATGAAACAAAAAAACTCTATCAGGCTGGCAATTAATGATTGGACCAAGATAACCAGCTCAGATTTATGGCTGAGTATTTTAATCTGTTAGAAAAAGTAAAAGAAATTACTGTAACTTCTGAGCTATGTAATCAATTTGGCAAAACAGAAGCTGAACAGCCAGCCCCATGCCTACACCTATATCAGGGTCTAAAAGACTATAAATAAAATTACTTCCCAATATGCACAAGGATCTTGGGGTTCAAATCAAACACATGGTCTAAAGGAGAGTTAAGAGGAGGAAAATTGCAGGTTTGAGTAATACAGGAAGAAAGGTATTATGGGAAGAAATCCTGACAAACAGGAAGTCAGACTAAATATATACTTATCCTAGAGAGTAATATACGAACTACGTAGTTATAGTGAGTATAATTATGCAAAGATGATGAAGTCTAACAGAACCTATTTTACAACATTCCAAGTTCTAAGAATCACTAGCTTTCTGTCCTATGTTAGCTGTACAAAGCCATCTGCTCTGGGACCAGAAATTACACATATCCAGCAGGCCAATTCTGAATTAAATCTGGATTACATAAAAATGAGGGCCAATTTGTATCTTTCATTTCTGAACAGACTCAATTTTAATATCATTCCATGAGAAAATTGACTCCAAATGAGCAGGTCATCCTAGTCTATTAAGAACCTATCATCAATGTTCAAGGGATAAAAAAAATATCCATGAATCCTTATTAAGAATGCAGAAGGGCTATAAGAACAAATGTCACCTTTCTATGTATTATCATAATTGTTAAATAATGACCGAAAGAGACTTGTTTCCAATTTTCCTAATATTCATGAAGTCAGACTTAATGAGATCATTAATCCAAAGGGTCGTGATCCATTTGCCGCAATCATTGTCAGATGCTCTTTTCCTCCTTCTTGTTCAAATTAATGACACAGCAGTTCAGAGTTGCCATTTAAAGAGTGAGAGTTACTAATACCCGATCCCCTCAGACCTTGAATCAGAGAAGGATGAAGCTTAAGACATAGTCTGGAGGCATGCCATGTGCAATCCTGGCTGAAGTTGAGCCTTTCATACTAACCTCTAAGGCCACCTTGTGATGCTACTTTAACTGCCATGGTTACATCCTATGAAATTCTGGGATTTGCTTTTTGGAAAGAACTATTTAGGATTCTTAGCCAGGGAGTACCAGGAGGTCAGAAAACTACACATTCCAGGATCCCATAGGATGTGGCCATGACAATTTAAGTGGAACTATAATGCTATAATAGCACAGAGGCTCTCTAAATGATTCATAAACTGCATACAAACTGCAAAATGTAATCTAAAAAAGAAATGTTCTCAAGCTCTGAGTTAGGGTTCATTTTCAATAAGATGTTGCTAGATTCTAAAGTTCACCAAAAACTGATTCATAACCCTTTTGGTACTAATGTTGGAGAATCGTCCCTGGTCAAAGTGGTCCCTGGTCAAGAGGTCACTGGTCAAGTGGCCCCTGGTCAAAAAAAGCTTGGGAACCACTGCTCCAGAGAGATGAAAAACCATTCTCAAGGTGCTGGTAACCACAATATACCTAAAATACTGTTTTTCATAATGTCAAAGGTTATCAGTCTGTGGA